>CAJRST010006580.1:0-10646 GCA_907169785.1 Menidia menidia | reverse complement strand
AAAGAATTCTCCAATCTCCTTAATGTACAGGTACAATGGTGAACTGCTGTGGTCTGCTAACTGCCCAGAAGGAACCAGGTACAGATCTTTATGGAAAACCAACTGTATAATGGGTCTCCCTCTTTTTATACTCTGTGTTTAGTCGTTTCCTCTTCTAAAGGAAAACCTGCACGTAGTTGTAAAAACATTCTTTTTGCTCTTTGAATTTTCAAAGTGTGACTGACCAACAGTAAAATGCCAGTGGTCTATATATTTCTGTTGAGCGTTTTTCTTGTTTTAGTTCCTCTGAGGAGCATCGAGGTGGAGCTGCAGGTGAAGGACCATGTAGCTACAGTGATCTCCACTCTGATCTATGACAACAAGGAGGACAAACCTCTGGAGGCGGTTTTTGTCTTCCCTCTGCCAGGAGATGCTGCTGTGTGTCATTTCAGTGCAAAGCTTGGAAAGACGCACGTTGTGGCGGAGGTGAAGGAGAAACAGCAGGTGAGCTGAGCCCAGAGGCTGACTTACTGTAACAAAGCTGAAACACGGCGGGGTCAACCCCACCCACTCGTCTCCTGTGCACTGCAGGCTCGTGAGGAGTACGATGACGCGCTGAGCTCCGGCCAGCAGGCCTTCCTCCTGGAGGAGAGCGAGCAAAGCTCCGACATATTCTCCATGAGTGTGGGCAGTCTGCCTCCAGGGGAGAGCGCCTCCATCAGGCTGGAGTATGTCACTGAGCTGGCTGTGCAGGCTGATGACGGGCTGAGGTTCTGTCTGCCCGCTGTGCTCAACCCCCGCTACCAACCCCAGGGTGGGAAAAGCCGCCAACAAGCTGAGCCCATGTTCAGCAAACACGTTTGTCCTAGATGTTACATTGTAATAACACCATGATCGCTATGGAAGTCCGACATGATTGGTCGGCAGCTGCGTCACTAAGCTCTTCCAGATCAAACACAGGTGTGTGAGCCGTCTCATGTCTGCTGCAGGTGCTGCAGGTGTGGCTGTCCAGGTGACGTCGGTCCCAGCCTCTCTGGTGCCCTACAGTCTGTCCTTTAGTGCCCGGGTTTCTGCGCCTCGTCCCATCTCCAAAGTGGAGTCCAGCAGCTCCCTGGAGCCTCTTCAGTACCTCAGCGCTGACCAGACACAGGCCACTGTGGGTATAGCTGGCAGACTCTCCTTTGTGTTGATGTGTTCAGATACCAAACATTTGCGTGTTTCACTGCAGGTGAAGTTATCCGAAGCGCACAAGTTTGACAGAGATGTTGAGCTGCTGATTTATTACAAAGACGCCCACCAGCCCACTGCTGTGGTGGAGGCTGGACAGGCTTCGGCCAAGTCTGGTGAGGGGTCGAGTTGTTGGATAGAAATGAAGATGTCCTGGTTTAGTAAAATGCTGCTGGTGTATGTAGATTAGTTGTGCTTTCGTCATTGCTTTGGTGTTTCAGGCACTCTGATGGGTGATGCGGTGGCCATGGTGAGCCTGTACCCTGAGTTCCCTCAGGCTGTGATGTCCTCACTTCAATCGTGTGGAGAGTTTGTGTTCTTGATGGATCGATCAGGCAGTATGAGCTGTCCCATCAACAACCAAAAGCAGCAAGAAACGCGCATTAGCAGTGCAAGGGTACGCAAGGACCATGAAGTGGATAGTCAACACCTTCCCGTCTCTCTTTGACAGCTCTTCAGTGTTTACTGTTTCTCCTTTTAGGATACTCTGCTGCTTCTGTTGAAGAGCTTACCGATGGGCTGCTACTTCAATATCTATAGTTTTGGGTCTCGGTTTGAGCACATCTTCCCGTAAGTGAACACAAATGAGCAGAAAGCATCCGTGCAGGGTTTTAGATGAGAACCCCCCCACTTTGGTTCTGTTGGCAGCACGAGTGTGGAGTACAGTGAGAAGACCATGGAGGATGCTCTGAAGAAAGTTGAGCAGATGCAGGCTAATCTGGGAGGAACAGAGATTCTTCAGCCCCTCCGACACATTTACAGCCAGCCCTGCATTCCCAAACAGCCCAGACAAGTGAGAGCACACGCACCTGCAGTTGAATTGTTTGAAACTGTTCCGCATTTTTTCTTTTACTGTTGAGCTCACAACATAACAAGTTAAACCCTGGAACAACCTGTTTGGGGGGGTTTTTTAAGCTCGTATTTGTCATATCTTACCACTTCCTTTGTCAATATTACACACCGCTCATTCATCACATGTGTAGGTGTAACATATTTTCTCCTCCCATAGCTGTTTGTCTTCACCGATGGAGAGGTGGGGAACACCAAAGAAGTTATAGCTCTTGTTAGGAAGAATTCAGGCTCCCACAGGTAAAAAAAAAAAAAAAAAAAAACATTTTAAACCCTCAAGACTTTTAAAGAATTGTCTTGTTGTACTGTTGCGTGTGTTGAAACCAAACCACTGTATTGTAGGTGCTTCTCTTTTGGGATTGGGGAGGGGGCGAGCTCTGCTCTCATCAATGGGTTGGCCAAGGAGGGAGGGGGTCATGCTCAGTTCATCACAGGAACTGACAGGATGCAGCCAAAGGTAAGTAACCATTAAATACACGACATTAAGGGAAAGAGGGTATAATAACTAAACAAATACATTTTTTCCCCTTTTTTTTTTTTTAACCTCCAGGTGATGCAGTCGCTGAGATTTGCATTGCAGCCAGCTGTGGAAGACATCTCAGTAACATGGAGTTTACCAAAAGAGGTGTCGGCCACCGTTCTCTCTCCACCAATCACTGTACTTTTCCAGGGTCAAAGGTCCCTGATTTACGCCCAGCTCACTGGGACGGTAGGTGTAGTGTTGGAAAAAACACACAAACATTGATCTCTTTCCCAAGCGACCTTATTTTGTAATGTGTGAAACGTTTTTCAGGGTTCAGAGGCAGCAGTGGGCAGTGTGACAGTGAAGTACAGCCTTGCAGGTCAACCCTCTGAGAGCCAGCTGCATTTCGGCCTCAAACCTGCAGAGGACACTGGGTAAAATAAATAACAGAGTAGAATTCCTTTCTAATCAGAGGAAGTAAGCAGTTTAAGTTATAGGGGCATGTAGAGGCAGTGGGACACGTTATCCTGCTCTGTAAACTGGACCATTTGCTAATTTTTGTGTCTGTGTTGATGTTGCAAAACTCGCACAAACAATAAATAGATTTAGTCTCCATTCTTTTGTTCTCTCTCGTCTCACCTCCCCCATTCACACCACAGGTAGCAGAGAGTAAGATCTGAGGGAAACAGGGGTTTTGAGGGACTAAAAGCTGAGGTGTAAATATGACCTGTGCCTCTGCCTCCATCCTGCATGCAGATTAACGGTCCACAGGCTGGCTGCTCGCACTGTCATTCGCTGCCTGGAATCAGAGGACAGGCCACTCGAACAGGAAAAGAAAGAAGTGAAGGAGAAGGTGGTTGATCTAAGTGTCCAATCAGGAGTGAGCAGTTCTTTCACCGCCTTCATCGCTGTCAACAAAGACAGTGGAGAGTCCATTCAAGGACCTCTGCTGCGCCGCAATGTTCCAACACCCAGTGAGTGTTTATGGATTTATTACACACTCATTTCTTTTTGGAGGCAAAAGAATGAAGAATCTTGTCCATTTAAAACGCAATGTGCTGGTTGGATCTTGACGTTATGATAGATGTCCTTTTGATTTCTTTATAAATGATAAACAATACTGAGACTGTCATCTCTTATGAGTCGCTTTGAACAACAGCAAAGTCACCATTTCTAGTTCATTTTTCAATAATGTCTGACTATTAATTAAACTGGTTTAAATCTTTTAGAGCAGGTTTGCTCTGATATTAGAATGCTTAGAATGCTTTTTTATTTAAAAATAATGGTTTTCAATAGTTGTGAGGTATATGTTTTTCTTGTTCACCAAAATAATTTTCACATATCTCACTTTCTCAGTGGCTCTGTGTAGGGGTGCACCTAGAGAAATGATATTGCGTTCAGGTAAGTAAACGGCTCATCTTTGAGAATTTAGTGTTTTTAAAACTGCATATGGAAAAATACAAATAATGGTGAAAACTACTAAAGATGTTTTCACTATCCATGCAGTAAGTGAATATTGCATTTAATATTTAGAAAAGATTTAGCATTTTGTCTGTGCTTTGTTTGCATGTCCAGATTACTCATTATTTAAACACAATGTATCATGTTTTGAATATTTTAACCATCTTTTTCACTGACTTTTTGCATTGCAGTTGATGTTACTGCAATAGGAAAAAAAATATGATATATGTCCTTTGGATTTTTTATAACTGATTAACAATACTGACTGGTCATCTCATATGACTCGCTTTGAACAACAGCAAAGTCACCATTTTTAGTTCATTTTTCAATAATGTCTGACTATTACTTAAACTTGTTCAATGCTTTTAGAACAGGTTTGCTCTCATATTTTAATTTGCACTCAGAATGCTTATTTATTTAAAAATAATGGTTTTCAATAGTTGTGACGTAGATGTTTTTTTTGTTCACCAAAATAATTTTCACATATCTCACTGTCTCAGTGGATCTGTGTATGGATGCACCTAGAGCAAAGTCTTATCGTTCAGGTAAGTAAACGGCTCATCTTTAATAATTTTGTGTTTTTAAAACTGTTTGTGCATATGGAAAAATACAAATAATGGTGCAAACTACTAAAGACGTTTTCACTATCCATGCAGTAAATGAATATTGCATTTAATATTTAGAAATTATTTAGCATTTAGTCTGTGCTTTGTTTGTATGTCCAGATTACTCATTATTTAAACATGTTTTGTATCATGTTTTGAATATTTTAACCATCTTTTTCACTGACTTTTTACATTGCAGTGTATGTTTAATGACCTCACTTCTTCTGTCTGTCTTCAAACCATCTGACTGCACAGCTCCAATCCTAAGGGCCTGTTCTGCTCTTTTCAAAGCTAAGAAAATTGAAAAAATGAAAGATGAAACACTGAAGGGAACTGTGAACACATCTGTAAAAGGTGAAAAGACATGAGTGTAAATCATCAACAGACCAAAAAAGTACTTTTATAGGTTGATAAGTTTCTAGCAGCATCTTTCTGGAGTGTTGTTATGATTGAAACCACATTATTTTTGACATTCTTTACATTTGTCTCTTTGCTAATTAAAGCAAACACCGAAAGGTGCAGTATTAAGTGGGTTGTGGGGAAAATTATTCATTTTCCTTTTTTCACTTTTGTATTTTTGTTTTACACATTCTGCTTTTTTTTTACTTTCAGAAGGGAGCAACAAAATATGGAGGAGTGCTGAATGTATGTTGAGTAATGTTTTTTGATCATATACATTTATTTGTTTAGCTTTCACACTCTGAACAAAACGCTGAAAAACAACAACAAAAAAGCCAGTTAAGCCAAAATGTTTAAACTCAGTCGTTTGCTTTTTACCTGCCAGGTTCCAAGATGTTTGCCCGATCGAGTGAGTATAGAGCTGAATATCAACGCATATTTTTGGAATAAGAACACAAGACATTTGACCATTTTTTTCATGAGTAGTAACATAACATAATGATTCCGTCGTGGGATTCGATTAGATTTTATTCATAGAGCACCACATCACAACAGTTACTGTATCTCACAGCGCTTTCCAAACAGAGCAGGTCGGACCCTACTCTGAAGTTATTTACAGAAGCCCAACAATTCCCACCAAGAGCAAGCCCTAGGCGACACAGGCAATGAAAAACTTCCTTTTAAGAGGCAGAGACCTCGAACAGAACCATGGTTCGGGGTGGGCGGCCATCTGCCTCGGCTGGTTGGGGGTGGTAGACGGAGAGGGCAAGTAATAGAGAGCGAGAGGACAGAGGGAGGCAGCCTTCACAGTAACACATAGACTGGATGAAAACTGGCAATGATCTTGATACTAATTATATCAGTAATGATAGCAATAAGACTATGAACGGTGGCTGTAATTGTAGCAGAGTAGGAACATGGGGACAGCAGGAGACTCCCAATCACAGATCCAGCTTCCACAGATCTAGGAACACCTGCAGGAAGAGATAGGAGGAGACTCCCAACCATAGATACAGACTCCACAGCTCCAGAGCCAGGAACATCTGCAGGAAGTGATAGGTGAGAGGAGAGGGACGAGAAAGCACACGACTACGGGAAAGGGAGAGAGTCCAGTTCGTAACGTGTGTTAATGGAATGAGGTTGCACTGCGAGGGAGAGAAAGAAAGGAGAAGAGCTCGGTGCATCGTGGGAAATCCCCCGGAAGTTTAGGCCTATAGCACTAGGGGTGGACTTACCCTAACTATAAACTCTATCATAAAGGAAAGTCTTAAGCCTACTCTTAAATGTAGAGATGGTGTCTGCCTCCTGGACCCAAACTGTAACCTGGTTCTACAGCAGAAGACTCGTGATAGCTGAATTCTCTGGCTCCCATTCTAGTTTTCAAGACTCTAGGAATCGCAAGTAACCCTGCATTCTGGGAGCGCAGTGCTCTGGTAGGGCAGTAAGGTACTATGAGCTCTTTAAGATAAGATGGTGCCTGACCATGAAGAGCTTTGTATGTAAGGAGAAGGATTTTAAATTCTGTTCTGGATTTAACAGGAAGCCAGTGAAGAGAAGCCAAGACAGGAGAAATATGATCTCTTTTACTGGTTCCTGTAAGAACACGTGCTGCAGCATTCTGGATCAGCTAAAGAGTCTTAATGGAATTTTGAAAAGCCTGATAATTGGGAATCGCAGTAATTCAGCCTAGAAGTAACAAATGCATGGATTAGTTTTCATCATTTTTACACAGGGTGCTCCTGATTTTTGCAATATTATATAGGTGAAAGAAGGCGCTTCTTGAGATTTGCTTAATGTGAGGGTTAAACGACATGTCCTGATCAAAGATAACTCCAACATTTCTCACAGTGGTGCTGGAGGCCAGGACGATGCCTTCTAGGGAAACTATATCTCTAGATAATGCGTCACAGAGGTGCTTAGGCCCTAGAACAATAAATTCAGTTTTATCTCAGTTTACCATTAGAAAATTGCAGGTCACCCAGGTTTTAACATCCTCAAGACTCATTTGAAGCTTTGCTAGCTGCTGACTTTCATTTGGTTTGATCGAAAGATATAACTAACTATCATCGGCATACTCTGGCTTGCATGGAGGACTCATCGTTAACATGCACAAACTGAAACTTAAAGTTCAGAATGAGGAAGCAAACACAGAAAGGTGCAGAATTAAGTGGGTTGTTTGGGAAAATAACAAATTTTCCTTTACTTGTATATATTTGTTTATTTGCAAATATTCTGCTTTTTTTAAATTTACTTTAACAAGAGGGCCACTGGAAGGGGATTATATTTTACGGAGGTAAAGGATCAGCTGAACGCCATCTGGAGACTAAGACTCAATGTTTTCATATTTTAAAAAATTAAAATAAATGTTTTTTTTTTAATTGTTGCATGTTTAAGGTTCTAGCATTGAGAGTATTTGGTTCCCATTTGTCCATGTTCTAATGGACCTGTAGCACCAGCCAGAGGGCAGCAGGTCAAACAGCTGGTAGGCAGGTTGACTGCTGTCTCTAAAATGATGCGTCTGTATGTGTCTTTGAAGATCTTACACCCAAGCAGCCTCCCAGAGACCCTCTGCTGCAGCTGGTCTCCCTGCAGAAGGCGTCCGGCTGCTGGCTGCTTGATGCGGCTCTGGCCTCTGCGCTGGGAAAGACCCGCCAAGAGGTGGAAAAGGCAAAGCCTGCACCGGTGGGTCACTGGCAAGATTTGGCATCACAACAGGTCTAATGTGAAAGTGACAACAGTTTAATATTGAGCATGAAGCTAACTACCATAACATGGAACATATCACACAGTATCCCCCAGCTGCTCTGCCTCTGAAGCTTATTTGTCATGTTAAGAGCCTTTTTCCACTGAGGTGGTTTGTTGTAGATGATATTTTTTCAATATTTAATTTTTCTGTGGTAAAATAGATCAACAAAGAGGTGTGGGCCACCATTCTGGCTCTGATCTGGCTTCATGGTTTCAAGATGGATGCAAAGGAGGAGTGGGAGCTTCTGGCTGCAAAGGCTGCATCGTGGCTCCGTGCTCAGAACGGTAAGGCCCTCCATTCGTATAAAAGTGCTGTTCTTTAAGTGTTTTCTGGTTAATAGGAGCTGTTTTCCAACATTACTGAACACATTTGTATGTACTTTCTTCATTGTCAGCATGTCAGACAGAATGTGTGGATGCTGGAAATGCTCTGCTGGGCTGCAGCGTGCAGAAAGATGCTCTGGGACTCTGAGATTTTTAGCAAAGGTGCTTTACTGGCTTTAACAACCCACAACACAAATGTTTACCATATTACTCTGCAACACCTGCTTTTACTTATCCATCCGTCCATTTCCAGTTGTCGTTGGACTGGAGGGGGTACACCTTGGCCAAATTTAAAATAATCAGTTGACTCTACATGCATCTTTTTGGACTCCAGGAGAAGCGACAGTATGGGCACAACTACTCCAAACAAAGGTTCAACACGGGTTTTAAACGTGAACCCTCAAGTTGATCATTGACAATGATATGTATGTACTTGCACTGCACACTGAAGTTTATTTTAGTTAACTGTAGAGAAACTGTATTACTATGATATAGCAGCTCTTTTCAAGATCTGTTTTTCATTGAACCATTTTTTGTTGCAGCAAATGTCTTGGATTGCAATGTATTTTATTTGTTTTTTCTCAAAGTGCCTTACATTTGTTGTCACTATTATTATTATTTTTTCATCATCTCTATAAATACAGTTTTTTAATTTTAATTAACAACCTTTCCTTTTTCACAGTGAACAGGGGCATTAAGGCCCCGATATGGACATATTACATAGACCACACATTTACATCAATTTTTTTTTTCTTTTTTATTCCCGGCACTCTGTCGCCTTATACGTGTGCGCTGCTATACATGTGACTACAATGACTAGCAGATTCAAGTTTGTTTTTCTTGCCTGAGCTGTTATTCATCCAGCGTACAATGAGCTTTGAATATTATCACTCATATGGTCTTTAAAAGCTTGAACTCCCTACCCAATATAAGTCATCATTTACCCTGGCGTGTGAGTCTTTGATGCAAATTAAAACTATATAAACAGAAAAAACAGTCCTATTTTACTTTGTCATGGTCTTGGCTCCGGTGCTGGTCTGATTACTAATTGGACACACCTGTGCAGCTCCGCCCCGTAACCGCCATAAAACAAGACGAAGAAGAAGCTCCGCCCCGTTCTGATCAGCCTTCACCAGATCCACCTGCACCTCTGACTACAGACCCAGCCCTCAGCCCAGCCACTGGGGCCAGATTATGTTGAGCTACCGGTGAGTTTAATCCAGCGATCCTTTATCCACCCATCAATCCGTCCGTCTCTCCTTTTAAAATGGTGTATTCCGGTTTAAGGCCCGCTTTTGTGCCTATTGCCGCGTTTAGAAATGAGACCCATGGTATAACTCGTCTTCCTAGCACCACTTCACACCGTTTTCTTAGATTTTGTTGGGTCGGGAGTCATATGCCTGTGAATATCTTATCTTCTGCCGCTTTCTGACTCCTATATTAAAACTCATATTTCTTGAGCTAATTATTGATTTTAAAATACTGGCCGAAGTTGAAAAGAACTTTGTTTATATTCGATAATCTGTTTTTTAAAACAATTTTTCTAAAAGTCTTATTTTTCTATTGTTAAAAGTAGTTGACCCGTGTAACATCCTTTGAATGAAAGATTTCCGAAACATGAGGCGCTCTGTCATGGTCTCCTTTCCCAAATCTGATAAAATAATTTAAATATAGCCTGCGGGAGGTGGGGACATGAAATTTCATAATCTGTGAATGAGATTAAACCTCTAACCTGTAGTCATCTTCGAGCTCCACCCAACTGGTGTGCTTCAGTCCTATAATCGAACATATCCGGTAGTCGAGCCTCACTCTCCCGTCAATCAACACTCAGAGCGAGCAGAAACGCAGAAATCCGCCCGTCCTCAAACAAGATTTCTCATCACAGGTAGAGTTGTCCTGTTTTTTTTCTTCGGTAGACAATGAGAGCCGGGGTTGTTTGGCGTGGTTACAATGACCAGAACAATTATCCTGTCTTCAGTAAAGTGACTGTCATGGAATAGCTTCAAGATTTGATTTATTAATCATTTAAATTCTGACATGACCTGCTTTTTCCTATTGCTAGCTTGAAATAAACAGCCAAATGCCATAACATGTATATCTGGTTCAAGTGATTCTTTTTTCTGTCCCCTCATTTTTTTGTGCAGTAATTTTATTTGTGAATCAAACTTTTCTGGGCATTAACTTTATACAAATCATAAACACTATAAAGAATTCTCCAATCTCCTTAATGTACAGGTACAATGGTGAACTGCTGTGGTCTGCTAACTGCCCAGAAGGAACCAGGTACAGATCTTTATGGAAAACCAACTGTATAATGGGTCTCCCTCTTTTTATACTCTGTGTTTAGTCGTTTCCTCTTCTAAAGGAAAACCTGCACGTAGTTGTAAAAACATTCTTTTTGCTCTTTGAATTTTCAAAGTGTGACTGACCAACAGTAAAATGCCAGTGGTCTATATATTTCTGTTGAGCGTTTTTCTTGTTTTAGTTCCTCTGAGGAGCATCGAGGTGGAGCTGCAGGTGAAGGACCATGTAGCTACAGTGATCTCCACTCTGATCTATGACAACAAGGAGGACAAACCTCTGGAGGCGGTTTT
>CAJRST010006569.1:0-10656 GCA_907169785.1 Menidia menidia | reverse complement strand
GGCCCCCCATTGGCCCCCCCAGAAATAAAAGTCTAGCTCCGCCACTGCGCTGGAGGGGTCTGAAAAGTTGCTAAATATAGCGACAAAGTCGCTGAGTTGGCAACACTGGAGTGGAGGGGCTCTTCTCTCTCTGGCTGCAGGTGGCTTTGCTGCACCAGGCTCCTGTGAGACTGAGTGTCTGAGAGAAGTGGGAGGGGCTTCTTTAAAATGGCTGCTTGCTGAGGACAGTAACTGCCAAGTGTTGCAGCTTTCATCTGGACTCACCAGTCTGCAGTAACACAGGAAAAGATGTCACAAGCCGCTTTTTTGGAGGGAAAAAAACCTTCAGCTATCGCTTATTAACTTTCAGATTACTGACTGTCACATTTTAATGTGTTTTTCCACTGAGTGTTGCTATTTTTTCCATATTTTTTCCACATTCATGAGCATTTTTTGGCATTTTCACAGCTGTTGTGCAGGAACAGATCTTTCTTATTAAAGAAGTTGACCTTTTTTCAATTATTAACAAACTTGTACTTTTTTAATCTATTAGAGCTGAACATTGTTGCCATTAATGAATTACTTTAGTAAGTTGAACAGAGGCGTAACTGACAGGTTTTTTAATGTATAGACCAGCATAGATAGTTATTAATCATATTAACACGGAAGGCACTCAAATTGAACCTCAAAAACAGTTTTCAGATGCATAATAAAAATACTGTTAGCATAAGCATCAAGCTAGCAGCGCTTCTCTTTGCTAGCTGTGGTAACATGTGACAGTGGTTCACACAATATATTTAGGCTTTTTCTGACTTATTGGGTCCAATTTGAAATGAACAACCACTTACATTTAAAAAAAAGTGTCTCAAAGTGTTGCAGAGTGTGTTCATTTAGGCAACATGAACTTTCACATTTTCAGTGTGCATCAGTTAAGTCTTTATTTATTTGGATCGTTTACTCAGGCTTTATCTGTTGGTCCTGCCTGGCCTCAGTTCTGTTATGTAGCTCCACATTCTGACCCATAGTTCCTCAGTGACTCTCCAGTCTGACCATCAGCTCTACTCCCTTCACTGTGTTCATCCTCAGCTGCCACCACTCACCCACCATCCCTAAGTGTTTCAGCTCTCTGAAACACTGTAAGTCCCTTAATCACCTTCCAAATATGGTGGGTGATTAAGCCGCCATATTTTAATCTTTCAGTGGGAGCTACGGTGGCCCAGACGTGTCAACAGAAATACAAAAGCCACAACACAAATGCAAAAGCCTTCAACACCCGCTAAAAAAAAGGGTATTCATATTCAGCGCAGGCGAGTTCGAGAAGCTCTACATACAATTGATCCAATTGGACGAAGTGTACGTCATCGACAGGCCATTCGCCGCAGGACCTACAATGTTCGTAGTCAAAATGAGTTATGGTGAGAGTTATTGTTTTTAATATGCCAGCATTAAGCCTATTAATGTGCCCATTTTACAGTGTATTTTCCCCTTGAGTTGAACTGATTACTTTTCTTCTCTTTATTTGCAGGCACATAGATTCAAATCACAAATTAATTAATTGGAGAATGGTGTTCCACGGATGTGTGGACGGATATAGCCACACTATTATATACCTAGACTGTTTAACAAATAATAGGGGTTCTAGTGTGTTGACGCTATTTGAAAAGGGATTGCGGAACTTTGGGCTTCCATCAAGGGAACTGAAAACTTCGAGGTCGCACGTTTCATGCTGAGCAGAAGAGGGTTAGATCGGAGAAGTGTGATCGCAGGCCGCAGCGTACATAACCAAAGAATAGAACGACTTTGGGCTGAGCTAAATCGCGTTGTCTCTTATTTTTATGTAGAACTTTTCAATTTTATGGAGAACCAAAACTACCTGGATTCATTGTCGGAGCTGCATATATTTGCATTACACTACATATATATACCACAAATACAACGGGCGGTGAGGGAGTTCAGGAATCAATGGAATAATCACGCTTTGTCTACCGAAAGGTACAGGACACCACTCCAGCTATGGTTCACAGGTATCATCAGACACGCAGGCCAGGATATCACAGGGGTTAACGATGTCTTTGCACCTGTCCAACCCCAAGGCACTGCCTGCCGCGAAACACCCCCTGAACTTCAATTCAACAGCGTCGTAGAAGTTCCGGATAGCGATTTGAATGGTAATGACACTACCATGGAAGAGATCCGTCAAACATTTGATCCTTTGGGGATGACGGAAATTATGGAATAAATGTGTTTGTGACCCTTGTACATTTCTTGAAAAGTAGGCAATAAAAACATAAGTTTGAATGCAATTGATTTTATTGTCCAAAAAAATCTAACCCTGTCGTAACAGTAAAAGTAAGGTGTTCAGTATAGGCTACAAACAAAAAAGGTCTCCAATGACAAGCTTTCTTCTTTTCTTTCTTTTTAAATCTTGTCAGTATAAAACACCATAAATCCATGCATGACAAACCATGAACCTGGCTGAAATATTTGTAAGTGCATAAATGAACCTGGCAAACAATACTGCCATTACTTGTAAGTGCATAAATGACCCTGGCCATCACTTGTAAGTGTATAAAATCATGACGTTAAACTCAGACACAGCCAGATCAGACCAGCCATGCCAAAACCCTGAGTGTTGCGGATGGCGAAGTCCATCACTTCCTTGAAGGCCTCATAGTGTGTACACAGTGGCAGGCGCAGGTAATTTATGCAGGTATTTGCAACAGGATATTTGCCTCCACAGTGAAGAAACTCCAACAAGGGCTGAGGGGAGAAACCCATTGGTGGCACCACATTGGACCCTGTTGTTAATGTTAAGACACTCTGTGTTACGTCCTGGCTCTGGAGCTGGCTCCACCCCCACCTGCACACCGGCTCAGCTACTCACCCGCAATCAGCGCTGATCACTCTCACCTGTTTCCACCTCCATATAATCACCACGCTTACCTGAACTCGTTGCCAGAACGTATCGAACCTAAAGTGAGTACTTCCAGCATTATATTGTCCTGTCTGCCTGATCTTCGACCTGCCTTCCGTCTCCCTGTTTTCCAAGCCTGCCTGACCCCCGCCTGATCCGTCCGTTCGACTCCTGAGCCTGCCTGTCCCTCGCCTGTACCTTTGCCTGATCCTGACTGCCTGCCCGTCAGGGACGTGCAGAGGGGGGGGCGGAGGGTGCTTGAGCACCTGCCCCTTTGTCCCTGATTCTCAAAGTGCCCTTTTGTAGGGTTTATTATTATTTTTAATTTTTTTTTTTTTTTTTTTTTTATGTGTGTGTGTATTTATGTGTTTGTGCATGTCCAAAACAATAATAATTTAGATCTACTGTTCCATGGTAACCGTGGCCGGTCACATGATATACTGGATCATGTGACCGGCCGCGTCAGCTTCACACAACGTGCCCTCAAGCTAACCTTACTGCCGTGACGTGCCCTGCTGCTGCGGATAACCACTGCGACTCCCGATTCCAGAAAAAGTAAACAACTGGTCAGGTAAGTAGGTGCTGCAGTGGTGTTAGTTTGTGCAAGGTTTATTGTTGCAAGATGAGTAGACTGACCGGGTAAAGTAAGCAATGAGCATCCTCTGTGCTGTGCAAATTTGCACACACCTCTCACAAGTTATAGCCCTAGCCAGCGGCGCAAAAAGTGGGTATGCACTATAGGGCACCGGTACTGGAGGAGGCGCAGAAACGATCATAGTAAAATGATTTTCTGTATTTAACTTCTTTTTATGCACAATATGATTATGTCACCGATTAATTCCCGCCAGTCATTTTTAAATACTTTGATAATACTTTCATTGCCCCAGAATGTAGGTAGGTAGTTGCATCCCTGCCGCTAGCTAATTGACCACCACACACGCACAGCGTGCTATGGGGAGGAAGTACGTCAGGTTTCTGTTGTTGTTACTGTCTGTTTCACCTGCTATGTGAAAGTGCAGAGAGATATGTATCTTACTCTCAAACAGGTGTGTTTTTTTCCTGTTTTATTTCACTAAAACTGTGCAGTATGCATATTCACATCATTTTGGACCATTGCACAACAAAAATAATTTGAGTTTTGAATTTCTAAACCTCTCCTTATTTACACAAAAAACTTAAATATGCCCATATAGGCTAATATGCATACAGACAAATTGTATAACTTTTGGACCCTTGCTGTCATGCGCAAACTTAATAGTCAAACTAAATAAAAGCAAAAAAACATTTAAAAAGTTATTTCTATATCATTTAATAATTTTTTATTTTATAGCATTAGGAATAATAAAGGGCAAAATATTAATGGGTTAAACTTGTGGCTATGCAGTACAATTTTTTTAAAAAAAGGTATGCAATGTCAATTTTTGTTATGTGTGTTTTATGTGGATCAGATTGTAGTTTAAGTATCTTATTTAATTTTGCAGAGATGCCTCGTAAGGAGAGGAGGTTAAAACAAAAACAAAAGGAGCTGTGTGAGGCTGCAAAAGGCAGTGGATCACTCACCAGCTGGATGACAAAGAGCACAAAAGGTAAGAGCAACACATGCACCAGTTATTTATAGCCATATTCAGTTAGAGAAAACAACAGTAACAAACAAAATTTCAATGTTGTTCTGTTACATTATAATATGTATAGTGTGTTAATTATTGATTGATTGATACATTTATCGATTAATGATTAGGTGTATGGTGTTAATTAGATTAATCCAAGAGCAAATTCTGCCTGATTTCCAGATGGACAGGGAGTGAGTCATCATAGGTCAGATGAGGAGATGGAAGGAGAGAAAGAGGAGGAGATGGAAGGAGAGAAAGGGGAGGAGATGGAAGGAGAGAAAGAGGAGGAGATGGAAGGAGAGAAAGAGCAGATGGAAGGAAAGAAAGAGCAGGAGATGAAAGGAGAGAAAGAGGAGGAGATGGAAGGAAAGACAGGGGAAGACACTGTGCCTCAGAGAAATGAGAGTTTGCTAGGAACAGAAAGTCAGGAGGAGCCAGAGACTGAAGGAATGGTCTCAGGGGTTAAGGAGCCCACACAGGATGTTAAAGTAGAGGAAGCAGCAAACCAGGAGACAGAGGTTGGGGTGAGAGAGGGAAAGCTTGATTTACAGATTACACAAAATGTGGAGGTAGAAGGAGCATCAAACCAGGAGGAGATTGAAACCAGAGATAGGCAAACATTCTCACACCTACTTGAACTTACTCACCCAAATGATCCTGCCCATGTCCTACAATTAAATATTAAATGTGATGAGGCCTTCATTCAGTTTTGCAACAGTATTGGACCGTGTCAACCAGCGCTCTCATCCTTTCCAAAAAATGAAGAGGGGCGATCATTTCAAAAGAAATGGTATGAGAACAACACATGGCTGGAGTACTCACCAAGTCTTGATGCCATGTTCTGTTTCAGCTGCCGTCTTTTTTTGTGTGAGGATAAATACAAAGGGCGCAAAACATGGAAATCAGAAGGATTTAATCGGTGGAGAAAGGCTCTAGAGAGAATTAAAGAACACTGTGCCTCAGAATCACACATGTGTGGTATGGTGAGGTGGAATAACTTAAAAAAGAAATCACTGGAGGCAGCTTTTGAAATGGGTGACCGCGCATCACAAGCTGCTAAAGACAGGGAAAGAGAAAAAAATAGAGAAATCGTGTCCCGATTACTGGCAACCACTCTTTACCTGGCAAGACAGGGTATGCCTTTTAGAGGAGACGATGAGACCCTGTCCAGCCAAAATCGAGGTAATTTCCTCGAGTTGGTGGAGCTGTTTAGCAGGTATGATAGTGTAATTAAATTACACCTGGAAGCAATAAAAGAGAAGCAGGGACCTGGTAGAAGACCTCTTGTCTCACTTCTCTCCAACAGAAGTCAGAATGATATGATCAAAGCTTTGGCCATATCAGTCAAACAAGTAATCAAAAAAGAAATCCAAGAGAGCAAAACCTTTTCAATTCTCATGGATGAAACCACGGATGCTGCACACACTGAACAGGTTTCTTTTGTGATTAGGTATGTGCATAACATGCAAATCAAGGAGCGCTTTCTTCAGGTGTGTAACATTCATACCACAAGTGGAGATGCTCTTGAAAAGATAGTTATAGCTCTACTGGAAGAAAATGGCCTGAAGTTGGAAAACATCCGGGGTCAAGGCTATGATGGGGCTGCAAATATGAGCGGATGCTTTAAGGGACTTCAGGCAAGAATTCTAAAAAGAAATCCAAAATCCAAATTTGGTGTTAGTTGAAAGTGCAAAGTCTACCATCTGTTTTGTCAGCTTTTTCAACTTAGTTGAAAAACTTTATAGTTTTGTGGCCAACTCATCCAAACGACACTCTGCATTTATTAAAATGCAGAAGACTATGTACCCTGATCGGCGTCCACTGGAGCTGCAGAAGCTCTCAGACACACGGTGGGCCTGCAGAGAAACTGCCCTTCAGACTCTGAGGAAGGTCCTCCCAGCTGTCATGCAGTTTCTTGAGGAAATGACACAGCAAGACCCACCAGACTCTTCGGCAGGTGATGCATTGATTCTTCTCAGGAGCATCAACTTTGAATTTTTCCTGTGTCTGGAGATCACCTGCCCAATCTTCCAGGTGACTGCGATGGCCTCTGATGCTTTGCAGCAGAAAGACATAGTCCTAGCGACAGCATACAAAGTTGTAGATGGAGTTTTTCAGAGGCTGGCCTACAGCAGAACAGAGGTGGAGTTTGAGAAGATGTTTAAACAGGCTACAGAGAAGGCTGCATCAGTGGGCCTTGACCCCCCAACTGAGATTCCTGGTCAAGCTCGGAGGAGGAAAATGCCAGCAAAGTTCAAGGTCACTGCCACAACAGCAACTGCTGACCACACATTCCCTACTTTGCAGGACTACTATCGTGTTAAGGTGTATTACGTTTTTGTGGACACAATGACACAAGAGCTTCAGAGACGCTTTAAAGCTGAAGATAACTCCACATGGGAAATCCTGAATGCCCTCCACTGCCTGATAGTCCCAGAGAACTGGAAAACAGCCCAAATTCCAACAGAGGCACTGCAAGCTTTGAATAGGCTCTGCAAGTTCTACAACATTGATGAAGAAGACAAATTGCAGACAGAACTAAAGGTCTTCCATAGTTCATACTCATGCCCCTCACCCATCAGTGTGACATCTATTCTTTCAGTGGTCAAAGAAAACAATGCACATCTGGTTTTCCCCAACTTGACTGAGCTGCTGAAGACTTATGGCACTCTTCCAGTTTCTACAGCTACTGTTGAACGCTCTTTCTCAAAACTCAAACTGGTGAAAACAAAACTTTGCACCCTTTGCACAGAAGAAAGGTTGTCAGAGCTTCTTTTACTAGCAATTGATAAGGATATTCCAGTCAACCTCAGTGAAGTCATTGACATTTTTAAGAGCATGGGCAACAGGAGGTTGCTGTTATAACTGCAAAAAATAAAAATGCCACTGTGATGTGTAAAAAAAAAAAAAAAAAACTAAGGCACAGACCCTGACAGAAACTGACAGAAAGACAGAGCCACCTTCTCTCTATTGTCTTTCTCCCACGAATAATATTACCCTTTCAGTTACAGTTACTTATACAATGTGAATATATGTTTGTTAATAAATACAGGTTGAAACCTTTAAACTTGAAGTATTGTTCGTGTTTGTGGCTTTGAATGAGCAACTGGTTTTTAAGCAGTCAGCCTTGGCAACAGACTCTAGCAATTCAGCAGTGTGGCAGGTCAGTCAGAGTGAGCCATTTTAAATGTTAGTTATCTTTGCATCTTGCATGAACACACACCACTTGTTTAATCAGCTGCTATCTCTCCCATGCTCTTTTTAGTGTCTGCACTATCAGATTAATACAGCCCAACTCCAGCAACACAGAAGCACCAACCCCCTCAACAGAAGCTGTTCCATGAGGTAAAACACAGACTCATTTCGCTTTGCACTGACCTCAAACATATATGTGAGTATGTGTGATAGGGTGTATTTTGATTCTACGTTCCATTATTTATAGTATGGGTTGGTACATTTCAACCAGTTGTACAGCAAGGTATGTTTCTGTATAATGTTTTAAATCCGTGCCCCATGTGCCCTCTTTTAACTTTGAGCACCCGCCCCTCCAACGGTCTCTGCACGTCCCTGCACAGTAGATCGGTAGTACTTTTGTGCATGGGTGGTTCAATTGCAAAGTGGACTCTCTCTGGCTGCAGGTGGCTTTGCTGCACCAGGCTCCTGTGAGACTGAGTGTCTGTGAGAAGTGGGAGGGGCTTCTTTAAAATGGCTGCTTGCTGAGGACAGTAACTGCCAAGTGTTGCAGCTTTCATCTGGACTCACCAGTCTCCAGTAACACAGGAAAAATGTCACAAGCTGCTTTTTTGGAGGGAAAAAAACCTTCAGCTATCGCTTATTTACTGTCAGATTACTGACTGTCACATTTTAATGTGTTTTTCCACCGAGTGTTGCTATTTTTTCCACATTCATGAGTGTTCTTTGGCATTTTCACAGCTGTTGTGCAGGAACAGATCTTTCTTATTGATGAGGTTAACCATTTCTTTCTGTTAATAACATACTTGTACTTTTTTAATATATTAGTGCTAAACATTGTTGCTATCGGGTACGGCTGGTGACAAAAATCTTGGTGGGGCTGGTGTGCCAATAGATTTCCCTACTTAACCCAGTACATGCATTCAAGTTAAAAGTCGGAAAATTACTACAAATCCACAATAAGCATTTAATTCCTTTATCGGAATTTGCACTTTACATATACAGTTAACCATTTAAAGCTATATTATGTCTTATTTTGGAAAGGAACAGTATATAATACAACGCTCAATTTCACTATTTGTCACAAAACACACAAAGTAGGCACACAGGTGGTTAGCTTAACACGGTTAGCTTAACACAGTTTTCCATATGAGCTCGTGATATTTAATGTTTCTTAATGGTTCAGAGAGGTGTTCTAAGTCTGGACCAGCTCCTGCTAAAGGCCGGCTGTAGGATTTAGCTTTTTCATTGGTTCGCTGCGTTTCATTTATTTCGGGCTGTCAGGTCCCAGCTCCTTTACATGGATTTTTTCCACCATTGTCCTTCTCACGAAAGGGTAAAGATCTCACTAAAGATCTCACTGAATTATGTGAAAACTGCTCTTCAACTGTCGTCGTCGTCGCCGTCATCTCTAGTGGTCACAGCCTGACTGACCACTAGCTGTACGTCTATGGCTTGGGGCGCCGGTTCCAGGCGCCCCAAAGCCATTCATTTCGGCGATGCTGATTGGCCAAATATTTATTAGTCTTCCCTAGCAACATTATTCAGTTGGTTATTTCGCTGCACTTCAGGGGTGCTTCGAGTGAGCGCCCCAGAAGAGAAACGATACGTTCTGTTGGTGGAAATGTACTTGTGGAGGGGGCGTGGCGCTCAGCTGCAGGGGGGAGGTGTGGAAGAGGCTCAGGTGAGCAGTGCCAGGGGAGATGATTAAGCACACCTGGAACCAGTTGGCTAATCACTCTCCCCTTTGTAAAAGAGTAGCGTGCTGGACCTGGGGCAACGTCATATACCTTAATGAAGTTTTTTTTGGCGGGTCTTCTTCTGTCAGAAAAAACGGTTTTGTATTTCTCTTATACATAGATACATATATACATAATTATATATAATTGTATATATATATATATATATATATAAAATTTGTACTTGAAATCATTTACATATACATATAATTTGATTGTAATTTGCAAAAAGGCGCTTACTGTAAAAAACTCAACGAGTGTATGCAGACGATTTAAACAATTTAACCAAAGTATAACCATATAAATAAGTATATATAAAGTATATAACCAAATACAACAAAAGAAAAACGTGTCACTTATCAAATGGGCAATATTTGCTTGTGAATCCCTTCGTAGATTTTTTTACTCCTTCTTCTGTCATCTTCTTAATTGTGTTGTGGCTTTCGTATTTGTGTTTTGGCTTTTGTATTTGTGTTTTGGCTTTTGTATTTGTGTTGTGGCTTCTGTAGTTGTGTTGTGGCTTTTGTATGTATCTGGGCCACCGTACCTCCCACTGAAAGATGAAAATATGGAGGCTTAATCACCCACCATATTTGGAAGGTGATTAAGGGACTTACAGTGTTTCAGAGAGCTGAAACACTTAGGGATGGTGGGTGAGTGGTGGCAGCTGAGAATGAACAGTGAAGGGAGTTGAGCTGATGGTCAGACTGGAGAGTCACTGAGGAACTATGGGTCAGAATGTGGAGCCACATAACAGAACTGAGGCCAGGCAGGACCAACAGATAAAGCCTAAAGAGTAAACGATCCAAATAAATAAAGACTTAACTGATGCACACTGAAAATGTGAAAGTTCATGTTGCCTAAGTGAACAATTAAAAAAGTACAAGTATGTTAATAACAGAAAAAATGGTTAAAGTCATTAATAAGTAAGATCTGTTCCTGCACAACATCTGTGGAAATGCCAAAGAATGCTCATGAATGTGGAAAAAATATGGAAAAAATAGCAACACTCAGTGAAAAACACATTAAAATGTGACAGTCAGTAATCTAAAAGTTAATAAGCGATAGCTGAAGGTTTGTTTTCCTCCAAAAATGCGGCTTGTCACATCTTTCCCTGTGTTACTGGAGAATGGTGAGTCCAGATTGGCTGTTACCGTCCTCAGCAAGCAGCCATTTTAAAGAAGCCCCTCCCACTTCTCACAGACACTCAGTCTCACAGGAG
>CAJRST010006557.1:54271-71174 GCA_907169785.1 Menidia menidia | reverse complement strand
AGACAAGGGGAAAGGATCAACATTTAACCCATGAGGGGAAGGGAACCCCAGGGGAACACAACAGGTTATCAGGAAGACAATTGGACCAATGACACACCGGGAAGTGCAACGAGAGGAGGGTTACTTACCAAAATAAAACAGGAAGTGACCAGACCACATGGAGACAGGACAAAAAAAACCCAGCTAGATAACCACACTGTGACTTTGTAAAGTCAGCTCTCCACTTTTTATATACTACAAGAGTGGGGTTGGTTAATGGATAATGGAGCACTGGCCATTGGGTGAGGGGGGGAGTGTAAACAAACAAATTGCTCTCACAAGTGGCCCAAACAAGCCTCTCCGGAGTCCCTTCCTCGGCCGGAGGAGAGGCCCGATCGATGGGAAAATGGGCTGTTGACCGTAAAGTAGCCAGTTAGCCCGACCGGAGTACCTGGTTAGGAGGAACCCTAGACCAACCCCTCTCTGGGGGGGGGGGGGCTGGCAGAGGTAAGGCCGAGTTTAGGGAGGTCTGCGGATCTCCTGTCAGGTGGTTGCCATGACAACCGCCTCCCCGATGAGCAGGGGGGCGGTGGATGGATGCTAAAACTAAGGGTACCACCTTAAAGTGGGGAATTGAGGTCTTCTTATCACTGGGATTAGTTTAATTCAAAGTGATATTGTGTGTTTTTTAAAGGGAAGAATGTAAAAAAATCTATGATTTACTGGAAACTAATTAAAAAACAGCATGTTTGCTGCTTTTATTCCCACCTCAGTTTGACCTCCTCTCGTGTCAAATGGAGATTATTTAAATATCCATTTGTTATTCATCTTTTTACACATTAAGAAACAATAAAACGGTGCCCGGAATGATTATTGTCTTCATTAATAGAAATCCAACTGTAAAATAAGAGACTCATTGCTTTGGTTCGCAAATTTGTAGAATAACGTGTCTCAGCAGATAATTCATGCAATGTGATTATCGCTGGTTAATTGGTTAGTTAAGTGGCAATTCTGGGCTTTCTGACTACTTTATTACACTTTGCATGATAAAATGTATTTATACTGATATATGTTTATTGAATAATAACGATAATCAGATAAACTCAGTGTTTCCTGACCGTAAAGAACTCCACTGAGCGTTTAAAATGACTATGTAACAGAATATTTTACACAATTATTTTATTTGTATTTGTTTTCTATATATTTGGATTTGTTTTCTACATTAAACGGATCAGGAGAATAAATAATACAAATAATAAATAAATAGATAAAAATCAACAAAAAATAAAAATGATAAAAAAATGAATTTATTAATTCATAAATAATAATACTAATAATTATAATAATTCAATAAATAAATGAATAAATAACTTAATAAATAAAATTCTTCAACCCGTCTGTACCCTGTCTGTTCCACGCCTCGGTAATGAAAAAAAACAAGAACCAATCACAATAACGTATGTAACTTAAAGGGTTGCAACTATTTCCGCTCACTCTCGTGGACCCAGATCCAGATTTGGAGTCCAGATCCAGGAAGGGACGATGCCTTGGAGTCCTGAACACAGATGTTAGCCCGATTCTTTAGCTGGAAGCCTGAGAATAAACCAGAGTAGATCAAGAGTACAAATATGACATTTATTGGTCACAAGCAAAGTAAATCAGCTGGGATCTCACAGACAAAGCTCCCAGTTTTCTTCTGGGCCTCGAACAGGAGGACGGCTGGACGTAACCGAGTGTTATTGGCCAGTTAGCTCTTACCTGAACAGGCCAGGTCCTAATTCATGCAGGTTTTGGTGGACTGATAAAAAAAGTGTGTTTAACCCAAAAGTATGATTCTAAAGGGAATAATATAAATCTAAAAAGGAATAAGACAATCAGTCATTTACATGGATTAAGTTAGAACATACTATGCTAACGTGAGTAGTTATAGCCCGATTCTAACACATCCTTTCTGTAGACGCCCCGGCCGTGTCGGAGGGCAGAGACGTGGGCGTGACCCTGGGCCAGACGGGGGTGCTGGAGTGCGAGGCCGACGCCGTGCCCGAGGCCGCCTTCGAGTGGTACAAAGACGACAGGAGGTGAGGCACTTTTTCACACCTCTGAGCGCATCTACAGACAGTTTTAGCCACAGGCTTCGAAGACGGGGATCATGTGTTTAATACAGGTGAACACATTTCAACATGGCTTTAGCAGGTCAAACAAATACTAGATCAATTCAATTCAATTCAATTTTATTTATATAGTGCCACATCACAACAACATACGTCTCACAGCGCTTTCCAAACAGAACAGGTCAGACCCTACTCTGAAGTTAATTACAGAAACCCAACAATTCCCACCATGAGCAAGCACTAGGCGACACAGGGAAGGAAAAACTTCCTTTCCTAGATCACTGTGGTCTGTCCTACATCTGGACCTCAGACTGTTAATAATGTAATAACTGGTTGAAACTAACTGTTGAACGGACACTAAAAGACCTTGACGTTCAAAATTGGCAAAGTGAAAATAGGCAAATGACATCTTGTGATATTTATGCAGAAATTAAGCAAGAATATCAATTTGAAAAATACTTGTTACGTGAAAACCTCGGATATAGGCAGGCCATCTGTAACCTTAAAACAAACAACAGTACAATCCCTAAAGTGACTGGTCGGTATAAAGGTTTAGAGAGAAAGTTACGATTATGTCAACTCTGTCCAGATAACTGAGTTGGAGACGAGTATCATGTTTTGTTTTTGTGTAAAAGTGTAGAAATATGCCATTACAGAGAGAAGTATTTTCCACAGTGTTATGTGAAGAGCCCATCGATATTTAAAGTGGTTTCATTATTTCAGTCTGGAAAAAGGAATATAATTAGTAAGTTGGGTGCCTTTTTGAAACGGGTCCTCCCATTATATCGATGATGTCATAGTTTTAATGTATATGCGTAACTTTGTTCTGTTATTTTTATTGTTTGTCCTCCAAACCATGTATATGGTCATGAGCAATTAAATAAAATAATAATTGAAATTGAAAATGAATTGAGATCCAATGGAATGGTCCATGTTGACATGCCAGATTTTTATTTTTTGGCCTGGTTCAGGATCTTAAACGATTTTGACGGCGTGGAGATCGTCAGCAGCGGATCTCTGTCCAAGCTCACGTTCTTCAACGTGTCCGACGCCGACTACGGAAACTACACCTGCGTGGCCGCCAACAGGCTGGGCAGCTCCAACACAAGCTTCCTCCTCTATGGTGAGTCTCTTCTTTTGTATCGGGACAAAAAAAAAAGCCTTAGCCGAAACAACAGCGTAGAAAAGGAAAATGGCGCCCCGTTATTCAAAGGAAAATGGCCGTTCTTCTACTTCTGTTATTCTGTTCAGAGGCTGTAAAGCAGTGATTCCCCACCTGATCCTCAGCACCACCCGTCTTTGGGTTCTATGTTATTATATATTTATATATATATATATATATATATAAAAGTGTCAGGACGGTGATCTTAGGGAGGACTCAGTTGCAGAGAGGGTTGGTTCCAAGGGTTTTATTTTAACAAAAAACGCACTCAAACGGAGTGGTTGACCAGACAAAGGTTCAAACAAGGAGACAAAACTATGTGCAAAGTATCAAATCAGGTAAACAAGGCTATTAACAATTATCAAATAAAGCTAACAAGACTATGGCAAAGTACTAAAAGTAAACAAGACTGTGGCAAAAACAAGGCTGTGGCAAAAACAAGGCTGTGACAAAGTGCAAAACTCAAAATCTTACGTGGCGTGGGCAAGACCAGGAACGAAAAGACAAAGACGGCAAAAACCCAAAATGCCGAAAGCAAAAAGACACAAAATGCTCTGGCAGAGGAACAAAAGACACGAAAAGCAAAAACACACTGGCACAGGATAAGGAGAACCCAGGACTATTTAAACACATGAGGGAAGGGAACCCCAGGGGAAGACAATACGTGATCAAGAAGACATGAGAACACACCAGAAATTCCCCCAGACGTGACAATAAGGGGAGAAAGATGGAGTTCTCTTCAATGTTTCACTTCTGTTGGAAGACTTTTCCTCGGCTCCAGCTGGATATTGAAATAAGCTCAATTAGGAGACGTGGAATCATTTACACTTTGGAGGATCTTAAGACCAATCCCGTCAGCTCTTGGTGTCGCATGAATACCAAAACGGGGGGGTTGCGGGGATCATACTCAGGGTCTCAGAAAGCAGCCCGAGCTCAAATAAAAAGACAGAAATGGTTCACCGCGCTTAAATTAAGCAGCGCTTCAATCCGGGCCGTAAATGGCTGGATAGCAAAAATCAGACTCTAACAACGAACTGCATGGTTAGACAACAGGAATTTTAAGTTTTCCTTGTTTGCAACCACTTCCAGTAACGTTAAGCCTTCCCGTTTTTTCCATTTATAGCTTTTTTTTTTTTTTTAACTACAACTTTTCGTGGTGTGTTTCATGTCATGAAATCAGCCCCAGTTCCCCCTCTGGCCTCGTTTCTTTAACCTGATGTTCACATTTATCTGAAAATACCAGTGAATAATAATAATATCCCTGCAACAATGGATCAGCTCTAATAATGCTTTTAACGTGCAAAGTTAAAAGATTTTTCTCATTTTTCAAAGTAAATGAAGTCATTTCATTGCTTAAATTGACCTTTTATCAATAGTTTTTTTGAGTGATAAAGAGTTTTAGAAGTTCCCTTTTGGTTTTTAGATTTTAGTGCAGAAAGAAAATCTTTTACCTGCACTCAAAATTATTTTTTCTTTTTTTTTTTTTTGGGCCCATTTGGGATTTGCCATGAGTTA
The DNA here is from genome assembly GCA_907169785.1 of Menidia menidia. Classification (NCBI taxonomy): domain Eukaryota; kingdom Metazoa; phylum Chordata; class Actinopteri; order Atheriniformes; family Atherinopsidae; genus Menidia; species Menidia menidia. Next base: position 66,407 of record CAJRST010006557.1, on the reverse strand, counting down.
AAGTTTTCCAAGTGGTCTTTTTTAGAGCATTTTGGGGTTTTAAAATATAAATGATCAAATATTATTCTCAGTCTTGGCACATTTTTTAGCTTTTTCAGGCACTGGCTGCCAAAATGTTACGAGCAGTTTGCGTTTATTAAGGCCACAAAAGGACCAGAAGTTAAAAGACTTCAATCGATTCATTATGAGCATCCGCGGCGTCCGTTTGGAGCTGACCGGCATGGAGAAAAACTAAAAGAAAAAGGAATGAGGACGGACTGCTGACAGTCGACTTTACGAGTCGAAAAAGAGCCGTGTGGCTCATTTTGGGTACAAAAAACCAGGGATGGGAACCACTGCTTTACAGCATGAGCTTTAGACTCTAAATCAGATTTAATATAAATTCAAATAATATTCTGAGAAGGCACCTGTGTCACTATCACGTTAAATCCTGCCCGACCTTTCTGAGACAGCAGCCATGTTTGATTAGAGCTACAACGACTATTTGTTCATATTGACTCCAACAAAACTGTGAGGAACGGCGGAAATACCAAAGAGATGCTTTGACACATAATGGTTAACAACAGTAGCTTTAATCCTTGACGCATCCATTCCTTCTCTGTTATAAAACTGTTTATTTAAAGGGGACATATGCAAAACCAAGTTTTTAATCATTTGATTATGTACATTTGGGACTGTGGAGGGCCTATCAGCAGGCAAAGTGTGAAAAAAAAATGACTCGGTCATGTTTTTGTGGGCCGCCTCAGTCTGAATCCAGGAGATAAATCAGGAGGTTTCAGGAGTGGGTAGTTTCTGACGTCATTAGCTCTAGCTCATTATAATATTCCAGCCTTTCACCTGCATGTTGCCCCCCCCCCTCAGCTTACTCCCCTATCTGTGGAGACGTCCTGGTAGCGTGAGCGTTAGCATGGTAGCGTTAGCATGGTAGCGTTAGCACGCTAGCGTTAGCATGGTAGCGTTAGCATGGTAGCGTTAGCGTGCCGACGTGGGCACACCTCCCGGAAGAAGTGGGTGGATTGCCTGTGTCTCATTTGCATTTAAAGAGACAGGCACTCCAAAGCGAGCGCTCTGAACGGGGCTGTTTTGGGTTAGGGTTAGGGTTAGGGTTAGGGTTAGGCAGGGGGACTGAACTGCTATTGGGCTTCATCCTTATGGGATTTTGACCAAAGCTTGTCACAGACATTACATTAGGACACCAGGGAACTAGGTTAACTTGTTGAAATAGGGTATAGTATGTCTCCTTTAAGTCCCAAAAATCACAGTGTTCCAGGTTATGGGATGATTGCGTTGTGATTTTTTTTCCCTCCGACGCCGGCTGTAATTTCCTGGAAGCCGTCGGCTGCCGTTAGCTTGACGCGGGAGTCGGCGGGCCTCTTTTTCCACGCGTCTCATAAAGTGACTGATGTGTTGCCGCTCTGTTCCCCGACCTGATGCTCTGCTCCATTTGTTTCCCCTCCCCCCCACCCCACCCCACCCTCCGGTGCAGTGGTAATTGAACCCACTAGCTCGACGCTATTGCAAGGTTGGTATTCGGCATGCGGACTGAGAGCGCTAACTGCATGCCCTAACACCTCAAACTCTGGTCATTTTCACAAACTGACAGCCCGCCGAGCTTTTATAATGAGACAAATCATCTCTCATGCACAAAAATGGTAGTATTTTCCACCCTTAGCTCGCCACGCCGCCGGATTTTGCTCAGAGGATGGTGGGAAATACGTCAGAACTGTTAGCCCTGAACACAGATGTTAGCCCGATTCTTTAGTTGGAAACCTGAGATTAAACCAGTAGATCAAGAGTAAAAAATTGACATTTATTAGGTCACAGTTAAGTGTATCAACTGGGCTCTAAAAGACAAAAACCTCTCTCTGGGTCTCAGTGGGCAAAGAGCCCTGAGATCTGGGTGATGGGCATTATCTCCTGGGCTCGATCCGCCTCCTCAAAGGAGGACTGGACACAACCAAGTCCTATTGGCCAGTTAGCTCTGGGCATGAACAGGCCAGGTCCTAATTCATCCAGGTTACATAGGAATGTGGTAACAAATGGTGTGTGTGTGTGTGTGTGTTGACCTAAAGGTGGATCTAATGCAAACAGAGAGAGAAAAAGATAGAAAAGAGACTTCAACAGAAAATATAGTTCTATAAGAAAATAAAACAATCAGTCATTTAAACAGATCATGTGATAGCATACAATGCTAAAGTGAGTCATTTTAGCCAAATCCTAACCGAACTGTCATGTGAATCTTTGTGAAAATGGCGACGGCTGTTTTTTTTTGTTAACCGTGTTTCGTCTCTCTCCTTTGCAAACCTCGCCGCCTCTGTGTGACCTCGGCCTCATTTTGATTTTTTTGCATGCTCGTTTGACACATGTAAGTACGCATCCCCCTTTCCTTACTGTTCTCCGTGCTTGTGTGAGTCTTTGTGTGCATTCAAACAGCAGTGGCGGGACGCACACACACACAAAAAAAAAATCCTTTTTTTCCAGACTGAGATAATGCTAATTAAATTTGATAGCGATTGTGGATTTCAGAAAGTTCACGTGAGGAAACCTGTGAAGGTTTTTTCTTTTTTGAATTGTTTTTTTTCGAGCTGTTGTGTGTGTAGATCCAGCAAAAGCTCGAACATTTGTTATTGGACGTGTCTTTGCGACTGCTGTTTGAATCATCTTGTGAGCAGACCCACTTCATTAAGACAGCAGGGCTGCATTAATGGCTTTGATTCCAACTATGAGTGAACGTAATTATACTAATAAGCCATATGCAGGATTAGGGATAATCCACTGTGGTGCGATAATTGGAGAGATGCCCCAAAGGAAACTGTGGTGAACTCGCGGAAATCCAAGGGAAATGAGCCGCCATTGTGTTGCCAGCTTCAAAGTACAAAGTTAAAAATTGTCCTTAATCTCCATATAATGCATTCATTTAGCTGGAACAGCTCCAGTTTCCAGCAACGTTGCTGTACTTTGCATAAAATGCAAAAAGTCCCGGTTTATTTCAGGGATAGATTCGGCTAAAGTCCTTGTTGTGCTTTCGACGTGGATTTGTTATGTAGATTACCCAAGTTGTATTTGATTAACTTGGAATAAACCAATTGGATCATCCATTTTCTGAACGCCGTTCAGCTTTTAAATTCCTTTAAATATCTGCTCATGCCCTGTTATTATTCGAAATGACCCATTCGTGAGGACCAAAGTCGAGTACAAAACAGGTACTCGTGTTTTTATCACGCGTAACGTGTCAGAAATCTCCTGACTCTGGACAAAAGAAGGTATTTTCCCTGGCTCACGACCACATAAAGCGTACCAAACGGGGTCATTTCGAATGAAAGATTTCCTCGATCCGCCACATTCCTTTATGCGCTTCACACGCCGGCAGTGAGATTTTCCCTCCTCAGTTGATAAATCTGCGCGCTGAATTTAATAGATAGACATCTCCTCATTCGGGGAGGTTTTGATCATGTAAATGAGAAGCGTGTGAGCGAAATTCGACGAATGTCCCAGTTTTATAGGCTGCAGTGTTACAGATATAACGCCTGTTAAGGTGGCCATAGCTTAGAAGTTACAGTGTTATTTCATGTAAACGTAGTCCGGAAGTCCAGGTGATGATTAACCTCCTTGGCTAAAGTCCTTGTTGTGCTTTCAACATGGATTTGTTATGTAGATTACCCAAGTAGTATTTGACTAACTTGGAATAAACCAATTGGATCACCCTGATACTCCATTTTTTTAATGCTGTTCAGCTTTTAAATTCTTTTAAATATAGACTGCAATGTTACAGATATAATGCCTGTTAAGGTGGCCATAGCTTAGAAGTTACAGTGTTATTTCATGTAAACGTAGTCGGGAAGTCCAGGTGATAATTAAGCTCCAAAGTCTGGGTTTATTTCAGGGATAAATTTGGCTAAAGTCCTTGTTGTTCTTTCAACATGGATTCATGTAGATTACCCAAGTTGTATTTGACTAACTTGGAATAAACCAATTGGATCACCCTGATACTCCATTTGGCTGAACGCTGTTTGGCTTTTAAATTCCTTTAAATATAGGCTCCACTGTTACAGATAGAATGCCTGTTAAGGCGGCCATAGCTTAGAAGTTACAGTGTTATTTCATGTAAACGGAAGTCCAGGTGATAATTAACCTCCAAAGTCCGGGTTTATTTCATGGATGAATTTGGCTAAAGTCCTTGTTGTTCTTTCAACGTGGAATTGTTATGGAGATAACCCAAGTTGTATTTGACCAATTTCCAATAACGTTGCTGTACTTTGCATAAAATGCAAAAAGTCCTAGTTTATTTCAGGGATAAATTTGGCTAAAGTCCTTGTTGTGGAATTCTTATGGAGATAACCCAAGTTGTATTTGACTAATTTGGAATAAACCAATTGGATCATCCTGATTCTCCATTTGGCTGAACGCTGTTCAGCTTTTAAATTCCTTTAAATATGGGCTCCATTGTTACAGATATAACACCTGTTAAGGTGGCCATAGCTTACCAGTTACAAGAGGAGAGCTTAAGAGTTATTTTATGGAAATGTAGTCCAGAAGTCCAGGTGATGATTAACCTCCAAAGTCGGGTTTTAAGGCGGCCATAGCTTAGCAGTTACAAGACGAGTAAATGTAAACGTAGTCGGGAAGTCCAGGACATGATTGACCTCCCGTTTGACCGGACCTAAAGCGGATCCTGACCGGTTTCTTTCCCCTCCAGGGCCGAGAGCAGTCCAGGACGGCAGCGGCGGGGCCCAGGGGGTGCACGCCCCCACCCTCCTCCTCCTCCTCTTCGTAGCCTTGGCGCCCCTCCTGCTCCGGTTCTGAGGAGGACCGATTTGAAACGGGCGTCCTGTGTGCGAGTGGTTGTGTGCGTTTTCTTTCTTTCTTTCTCTCGACCCGGAAACATGAAACTGATGCACAGCGAGTTCATGAAGCATCCTGCAAAAAAAAAAAAGGCCGACGCCCACACGCCCCAAAACGAGCGCGTGGTGCGTTCAGGGTCTGTCGTTTCTGTCAAACGGAGGTTTTTTTTTCCATGGATTCTGTTCCATTTCGTTTTCTCTCTGTAACATTCTGAGTAATCTCTTTTTACATCTTCAATGGAAAAAAAAGAAAGTTCTTTTAATGTGGATTTCTGATGGGAATGGATGTGTCTTTATTCATCTCGACTCCAGCAGAAGACAAATTTACAGCAAGTGTGTGAGGTGAATGTTAAATACCTCAAAGTCGAAGTGAGGCAGGAAAAATTTAGATTACCCCAAGACTTAAAGCCCGGTATTATCATATTTTAATGTATAATAATTCCTGTGCATTCTGGTTGTTGAAAGCTGTTTAAATAACATATTTTTCTTCTCAGCATTATAGTAATATATTTGGAGTTGTGTTGCGCTAATCCTCCTCACTTTAATTTTTTCTTTTTAATATATTTGGTTTTTAAACATGTTTGAGAAGGGAAAATATGAAGTTGTAATTATTTGCAAATGTCCTAGTTTTTATTTGGTTTTTTTTTTTTGTTCCTTTGCCACCACCAGATGTATGCACACACGAAAAAAAATATATATATACAAGAATGTTTCTGTTAGATTTTTGAGTGCCGACAGCCAATGGGAGAGGTCGACCGGCCCGATCAAAGCGGTGGCTTCTTTTCACATGGTCACAATTGTCCAGAAAAACCTTCCCAACCCCCACCTGAGGGTCTGAGGCCAATCGGTTAGGGCCCCACAACCGAGAATAAACATGTCTGCATGTACCAAGACACAAATAACCCAAAGGCTTAGCGGCTTACAGTGTGCTTTCTGTCCCTTAGGATAGCATTGTTTTCTCAAAATCGAGAGGAAAACCTGGGTGGGAAGGAGAAAAAAAAAAGAAAAAAAAGGGACGTGGATACCTTTCAAACCGTGAATGGTGTGTAATTGGATTGTGAGACGTCCGCGAGAACTTGACATTTTACGGATTTTATTGAGGGGAAAAGAATCCGAGCCCTCGGAGTGCGACGCGTAATCCTGGAGTTATAAATTAGATTGATTAGAGGTGTGAGCAGAAAGGCCAAAAGAGCCACTCCGACTATCGCAAAAAAATAAGGAAAATTGTCATCTATTGGAGCAGGTGGAGCGCCAGGGGGGCATTTTTGAAGCACCTTTACCGAATGTGTGTGAGGATTTTATGCAAAAAAACCAGCAGCCCCTCACAGCAAAGAATTAAACCCAGTTATTATGAAAGCTAGTTCCTGTGATTCATGAGGAAAAAAACAATTTTTTAGGACCCGATCGAGCCGGTTTTCCCCTGCATCTCGATTTTTTTTCACACCGGATTTACCCCGTTTAGGCTCGGAGGGCCGACAGGTGAAGGAGGGGGTGGGTGGGCCCTAAGGGGGGGATTCTGGGACCGGGCAGAGCTAGACTTTATTTGCATACATCCTCCTTTTTTGTCTAATCCTGTTGGAGGCTTTCGCTTCCCCCGGCCCTCAGCAGGAGAAGCCACACAGAGGCAGAGAGCGGGCCGGTCGCCAGCTGTGGATGGAAAGGCCTCAGCCCGGGCTTCCAACCAGGGCCCCCGGGCTTTAAAGCAGCATCACTAACCAGTAAGAGGCCCAACAGAAGGAAGCTACTCCTCACAAACCGTCCTAGCTCTCCACCCAAACACACTCAAACACACACACCTTTCCTATTTTTTCTGCATACCCCCTTTCCATCTTTTGTGGCTTTGATAACAAGCTTTGTGCTTCTCGACGAGGCAAAAAAAAATGAAGAAAGAAGAGCCAATATCCAAATCAAAGAGGCACAAAACAGATAGCGGCGTTATTGAAATTGATCAGGGTAATCACCGGCCGGATCTGACAGGCTAATCGCGGTTTCGTCTCCGCCTGGGGGGGGGGGGGGGGGGAGAGGCCGCCGGGCGCCATTCGTCTCGCGGTGACATCTGGAAAATGACACGGTAATTATTGGATCCCGGCTTGAAGGATGGCACGAACCACGTCAGCTGCATTTGAGACGGGCCAAGGTCGCCTCCCGGGGAGGTCTGGGCCCGGGGGGTCCCTTCAGAAAAAGCAGTCGCAGCCTCAGCTCTCTGGGCTCGGCTTAGGGGGTTAAATCAAAGTGTTCCATAACGACTACCTCTGAGAGACCTGCTCGACAGTTTGGTCTCTTGTTTTACGATGCGGAAGCTACCACCTCTGCACCAGTCCCTACTGGTGCGCACCGGTCTGCACAGGTCTGAACCGGTCCCTACCAGTCAGCACTGGTCTGCACCAGTCCCTACCGGTCCCCACAGGTCCCTACTGGTCCGCACCGATCTGCACTGGTCTGCACAGGCCTGAACTGGTCCCTACCAGTCTGCACTGGTCTGCACCAGTCCCTACCGGTCCGCACCGGTCCCTGCCAGCCCCTACTGGTCCAGACCGGTCCTTACAGGTCCCTACAAGTCCCTACCAGTCTGCACTGGTCCCTACCGGTCCGCACCAGTCCGCACCAGTCCCTACCGGTCCGCACCGGTCCCTACCAGCCCCTACTGGTCCAGACCGGGCCTTACAGGTCCCTACCAGTCCCTACCAGTCTGCACCGGTCCCTACCAATCTGCACCGGTTTGCACTGGTCTGCACCGGTCCCTACAGGTCCCTACCAGTCCCTACTGGTCGCTACCGGTCCGCACTAGTCTGCACCAGTCCCTACTGGTCCACACCGATCCTTTCCGGCCCCTACTGGTCCCTACCGGCCCCTACCGGCCCCTACCGGCCCCTACTGGTCCCTACTGGACCGCACTGGTTCCTACCAGTCTGCACTGGTCTTCACCGGTCTGAACGGGTAGACACAATGATTCCAGGTTTTTCAGAATAATTCCCATGTGGGACTCGGCCGTACGCGTCCCAACAAGCTCCGCCCCTCTCCCGGAGGAAAGCGCGCCGAACTCTGCAGACAGCTCTGTCAGAAGCGCTAACCCCTCCAGACAACAGACGGATCCGAACAGGCCAACAGGAGCCGCCGTCGGCCCATAACACCTTCTCTTTTGTTTGCACTTAACCCGAAGTGATGGGGTGGTTGTGTCATTTCCTAACGATCCGTCTAACGACAGCGGTAACATATGGTTGGTGTTGCAGTGCTCCCGGTCCCTGCTAATCGTCACGGCAAGCCGTACAGCTCTGAGCTACAGAACAACCGGCAGGCGGAGAGGAGTGCGGTGATCTGAGCATGGCGTGTTCCCCTTGCTGCCATGCAGGCTGAAAACAGTCAGTGCCTCTCACCTCATTGCCACCAGATCACAGTTCCTGAAGTTATTTTTATCTTTTCTTGCTTTGGTCTAAGCTTTGGGTCAAAGACCAGAACTCATCTTTGTCATTTGCCTGTTTTCAACACGTAAAACAGAGCTAAGAGCTTCACTCGGGTTGTTTTTCTGGCCTGAAATCATTTTGGACCAGTCATCTCGAGGCATTATGGGAAATCAAGGCCCCTGTGTTACACTCACTGGGCTGTAAAGTAAGAAAATAGGACATTTTTGTGTTGTATACCACAGATATTTCACATGGTCAGGCTCCCTTTACCAAGAAAATGGAAATAAGCTCTTAGTTAGTTGTCATCTTATTCTATTAATTAGACTCAACTCGTACTGAGCGAGATGTTTGAAGGTCATGCTAAATAAAGCAACTGCCAGTATTAAAAAGAAAAGAAAAGTTGTCTTCGGGGTTTAAACTGGAACATCTAAGTTTATCTTGCTCGGACATGAAGACACCTCATGGTCAGTTTCTGTCCTTTTTCACGGGTAAAAAAGGCTAATTGATAAACCCAAATCGTTCCCTGGGAAAATAGCGAGTTTCTCCCTGCGTTGGCATTTAAACCGTCGGGCAAAAGCAGATTCTCTCAAACTCCCGCCAAGCGTGACTTTCGAAAAAGGATATTCAGGTCCCATTCAGTCCCCAAAACTGGTTGATTTATGGAAGTTCTCGGAAAAAAGGCCCGGGGAATACGGGAGTGTCCGTATCCATGTCCGACTCCGGCCGGCCAGTTCCGAAACACCGCCCTATTTTGGCAGTAGCGTTGTATATTTATGTCTATATGACCCCCTCCATCGTCCGTTGGGGGTCCGCACAAAGACTACAGGGCTCCTTCCTCCTCTCAAACCCCAGCAAACCCGGGGAGGGTGAAGCCATAGCCCTGGTTCCATTTCCTGTATTCGTCTACGAGGACGCAATCGTACACCGTCAAAAGAAGAGCGAGTCTGTGGTGCCCCTACCAGATAGTGCTGTTAATTTTAGGTGTTTCGTGACATTTGTGTGATTCCCGTTGGAGTCGGAGAAAAGAGATCATTTGCGGGCGTGAACCTTTGTCTCAGCTGCCGGGGGGGATTTTTTTTGGGGGAGGCATGAAATATACTCACGTTTGGTGGGGTTTTTTTGGGGGGGGGGGGGTGGGGGGGGGGGGGGGGGAAGGGATGATATTCACATAACCAAAACTCTGCCCTTTGCCTGGCTACGAGTTCACGGGACTCTTCTGAAGGTTGGCCTGCTCCCGGCGTGGAGGGGACGCCATGCTATCTGGCTCACTGCATTGTAAAGGATTGTCGGTTTATATGTATTTTCTTGATGAAAAGTGTGTGCTTATATTTAAGACTGATAATAATAAAACGTTGTACCTTAAGACTGGGCCTTCTGCGTGTTTTTTGTGGCGCCTTATCGATTTTCCCGCTGCCCGCCGGTCACGACCTTGGACCGACCTTGTCTGCTGGAATGCTAACTACCGCTAACAGCTGCTAACTGCTGCTATTCGAATGACACCCATGTGTCCTCCTTTTTCCTCAGAAACTGTCTTTTTTTAGGGTTCCCGGACGTCAGCCGTGCCCGATCACACCAGGAAGTCCGCCTCGATTTTCCCGCTTCCCGCCGGTCCCGACCTTGGACCGACCTTGTCCGCTGGAACGCTAACAACCGCTAACTGCCGTTTTACAAATGACACCCGTGTGTGCTCCCTTCCTCAGACACTGTGTTTTTTAGGGTTCCAGTATGTCAGCCGTGCCCGACCACACCAGGAGGTCGGCCATGACACCCAGGCATGTTTTTCTCTTCTTCCTCCGCGAATTCTAATCACACGCAGCGCTATTCGAGAGCGATTTCCTTTCGGAAAAACGTCCTTTGTTCAACTGTTAGCCCGATTCTTTAGTTGGAAGCCTGAGAATAAACCAGAGCAGATCAAGAGTATAAATATAAAAATAAATCTAAGTAAATCAGAGCTGGGCTCCCGGAGGATCTCAGTTAGCAAGAGCCTCGATTTCTTTGTGAGAATAAACCAGAGTAGATCAAGAGTACAAATATGACATTTATTGGTCACAAGCAAAGTAAATCAGCTGGGCTCTCACAGACAAAGCTCCCAGTCTTCTTCTGGGCCTTGAACAGGAGGACGGCTGGACGTAACCGAGTGTTATTGGCCAGTTAGCTCTGACATGAACAGGCCAGGTCCTAATTCATGCAGGTTTCGGTGGAATGTGATAAGAAAGTGTGGATGTTTACTTTGAAAACGAGTATCTACTGTAACAGAGAGAGGAGGAGGAGGCACAGCCAGAGAGTTTAACCCAAAAGTATATTTATAAAGAAACATTTTTATTTTTATTTTTTTTTTTATTTATTTAATCAGGACAGTACTCATTAATGAACAATCTTACACTTCAGTAGAGATTGTAAATGAGCAAGATTATAGCATATTTGCTAATTTACATCACAACACAAAATCACATAATACAATATCAGTCAAAATCTCAATCTAAAAAGGAACAAGACAATCAGTCATTTTCATGGACTAGGTTATAGCATACTGTGCTAAAGTGAGTAATTATAGCCCAATTCTAACACAACGGTGAGGCGTCATGGTGGTGATGCCTGTGACCCCGGGCGGCGTTTTTCAACGCCACGGCGTGCCAGTTTATGCAAAACCGCGTCCATTGTGTGCACAGAGGTTCACGTTTTGTGTCTTTTGTAGCCGTTCTTTAAGCGGCATAAGCAGATATCACAGCACTCGGCGGCTCTTCAGCCTCCACGGATATTTAATTCATGCAAACATCTGCTCTCCGCAGCTACCGGGCGCGTACTTACTTACCTGCTTACTTACTTACCGAAGAACGGCCATGCTGTTGAAAAGATAAAAGGCTTATCTCTGTCCAAAGTCACCGTCTATTAACCTTATAGTGGATTCTAACGGAACTACACAGGGCCACTCAAAGCAATGTGATTCATTGTGTCCTGTTTGGTTTGGTATTGTTCTGTAAGATCTTTAAATGATCACAACTCTGAGTTCACGGTTCAGGCTGGTGAGCAGACAGTTTCTAGACCTTTCTTTGTACAGGAGACTATAACTTTGGGGATTTAAGTAGTGTCCGGGTCAAAGAAGGCAACCGAATTCGGATAGTTCAAACCGACTCCTTAGGTCGACCATCAAATGTAACAAGGGAGACACAAAATTTGGACCTTAATTTTAAAAATGTCCTTTCTAAAAGCCACAAACTGCCTGGATCCAGGTTCTTAATGCACTCAGGCAAAGCTTTCATTAAGATATTAGGCTACATATCTATTTAAAAGGAGCAGAAGTGAGTTTAATAGGTCAGCGTGGGTAGTTATGTGACTGTGTAAGAGGGGATTTTTGGTAAATGTTTTCATGCTAATAACGGAGCTGCTATTAGCTGCTGCTACCGTTAGCTATGTGAGGCTTAATTGATGTGAAGCAGCTGGAGAAATTCAGCTGGAAATACTTTAACTTCTTTTACCCTTTACTCTGGGTGTGCTTCAGATGTTTTCAATGTTGGATTAAAGCTGAATAATTGCTAACCACAATCATTTTCTCACGAGACGCCCGACTGCACAGAGATAAAGATTTTTCTCATCTTAATAAAGACAAATCTGCCCTCTTACAGCCATCCGTTATTTATTGCAGATGAATCAGAGAAGGAGACTTCTAGGTCCAGAATGAAAAAAATATCAATGCACAAGTTTTAAGATCGCTCTTTGTCAGAAACAATAAGCCCAAAAAGAAAGCAGACCTTTCAACCGCAACAGGACTCGTTGTGCCGTTGCCAAAACTCCGACTGGTGAGTTTACGCGAGGTCTTTGTGGTTCAGGCGGAAAGGTGCGCCTGTCCAACCTGCCTCACGGTATCCAGCATCCATCCCTCAGCTTTGACATCCC
>CAJRST010006557.1:0-24271 GCA_907169785.1 Menidia menidia | reverse complement strand
ATGTGCGAGGGTGTGTGTCGGCTCTGTGCTGTGACCTTTTACATGTGTGTGTGTGAGTGTGTGTGTGTGTGTGTGTGTGTGTGTGTGTGTGTGTGTGTTTGTGTGTGTGTTCCTCATTACCCGCTGCTGTTAGCAATGCTTCACTCTTATAACAATCGGGATGGAGCAGAAATAAATAGAAGGGATAAAAAAAAGAGAAAAAGAAAGAAAAGGAGAAAAAAGGGGAAAAAAGGAAAAAAAAGGGAAAAAAGGGGAAAAAAAGAATAAAAAGGGGAAAAAAAAGAAAATTCAAAATAAATAAAATAAAAAATAAAATAAAAAAAGGGGGAAAAAAAGAAGAAGAAAAAAAAGAGGAAAAAAATAAATAAATAAATAGAACGCGAACTTTAATTTGGCGTCGTTTGGCTCTGAGGACGGATTCTGATTGGTCATGCCCGCTGGCCTTTAGACATTTTATACTAATCTGTAACGTTCTGATTATCTTTCTATATGAGAAGCACCTTTCGGTGTCTCTTACGTTCGCTAATTTACGTCTTTTTTTTCCGCCACATTCCTCCCAGAAGTCCATTCGGGAATCTCTTGATCCGCTATCTTACCCGGGGCACAACTCTCTGGATGCACACAGACGGAAACAATCGGCCCTATCATCCCAGTCCAGGAACCATAACTCCGGCACCGCTGTGTGACTAATAAGGAGGCCATTACGGTAGCGGGGGGGGGGGGGGTCGGAGCAAACGAGCTTCTAAAAGCACTTGGCAGAGAATCTCTGGCAATTTTTAGCCATTTGCTGAAGGTGCAAAGACACCGAGGCTCCGCCGGGCTTTTTACGGAGCGATTGCCTGGTGAAAAATAGTTTAAAAAAGTCACACGGGTAACAAAGGAAATGAGTCAGGAATGATGGCGTACAAAAGGGTCCCGCTGAGAGCAGGGGAAAGAAGAAAAAGCTCTAAAGAAGGAGCAATTTGTCTAAAAAGTCAATCTCGCGCGAACTGAAAAGAAGAGTTTTAAGTTTGTAGAGCAGGCTGAAAGCATTAATACCAATCACCCCTGTTATTTAAGACGAATTTTCTTTGTAATTCCAGCTCACATTTACATTTTAGTGCAATTTATTTTGCACGTGTGTGCCGGTTTAGTAACCCTGACAAAAAAAAAGAATAACAAAAAGTACTTTAGACCAACAAACTACAGGAAAAAAACTAATAAATTAAAAAAATATCTATCTATCTATCTATCTATCTATCTATCTATCTATCTATCTATCTATCTATCTATCTATCTATCTATAGTGTCAGGGAAGTGGATCTTGATTCAGGCGCGAAGATACAGAAAACAGGGTTTATTGTAACAAAAACAGGTTCAAAAACAGGGCTGTGGCAAAACTAAGAGCAAAAGTAACAAAGCAAGGGTTAACAAAACTGTGGCAAAGTATCAAAACAAGACTGTGGCAAAAGAACAAACAAGATTAACATGGCAGTGGTCAAAACAAGGCTATGGCAAAGTAACAAAATAAGGATTAACAAAACTGTGGCAAGGCTGTGGCAAAACATGGCTATGGGAAATAATCAAAACCTTACATGACATGGGGAGACGAAAGACGCAAACGAACTGGAACAGGACATGGGAAACGAGGACTATTTAAACACATGAGGGAGGGGAACCCCAGGTGTACACAATAGGTAATCAAGACATGACGAGAAACCAGACATTCCCCCAGACGTGACATATATGTTAATTAGCTAATGTTGGAATGGGAAAGGTTCCTGGGTCACAACCAAACAGGATTGTCTTCACACTTTATCGCACAATAATGAAAAGGAAGGAAAGAAGTTGTAAATGTCCCTCTACTCCCACCCTCTCGTTTACAGACTCGTCCATATAAATGGTTAAACCCGACGGAGCTTTGCTTTGAGGGCGGCAACTGCAAGAACTGTAGCAAAAAAAAAAAAAGGGCTTTATCATGTTATTCTAATAATAAAAGGGCGGTTCTGTGTTTTTTCCGTCCTAAAAAGAGATCATTAAGCAAATCTCTCCGAGCTCTACCCCCTCCAGATGCTGGAGAGCTGGTGAAGTGAGAAAAGTGCTGAGTTACTTCTCCGCTTTTCAAAGAATTTCTGTTGGGAATGGGAAATGAAGCTTGTAATGTCTGACGAAAGAAGAGGCAAACCAATGCAATCTGTTTCCGTATTGCGCCTTATTAGGATGAATTATGACTATTCTCTACTTCTTTTAAAGGTTAGAATCAATTCTGCTGCTTGTTATTTTCAGTCGGACACCGAATTTTCTTGTCCAACGCTTTTTTTTTTTTTTAGCATCATGGTAAACTGGAAAAGTTATTAGAAAACCACAGGGCCAAAGATATTTTCTTTGGTTTTGACATTTAAGAGATACTTGTTTCACCGTTATTGCTCAAAACCTTTTGAGTTATTAAACCTAATGAATAATTAACGTCGGCCGTGGGGCCGAACCTGGAAAAAAAGGAAAAGTCGTTAGAGAGAAAAGCGACACGCGTTTCGGGAATTAGCAAGTCCGGTCCTCCAGTAGAAAACACCGGCTTTGATTCCAGTCTGGCCGGAATAAATATTTCAACGGATGTCTCACAGGTCAGAACCACGAGAAATAGTTTTCCCGAGGAGTCCCCCCACCAAAGCGGAGGGGGCAGGGGCAGTAATTGGCACTAACGCGTGTGATATTGCTTTAGCCTCTCATTTCACACCGGCTTCAGAGTCTTTTGGGGAGACGAACACAAAGGAGCCGCCATTTGTCACACAAACACTGCGTTAATTCACTGGCCTTAAAAAACAAATACGAATTCAAGAAATGTAACGAGTCTAAAGAAAGAAAGAAAGAAAAGAAAATCTAAAAAAAATGTTTTTGTTTGATCAAGCTTTTTGGGGAAAGCAACAATAGAGAGCGGCTGACGAAAACCCGAAGAAAACCGGCGAGTCAGAAGTGGATAGAAGGGCCAAAGCTTCAGGTTGAAAACGATGGATTGACCCCGTAATGGTAGCCCTATCTCGTCCGGGGGTGTTAAGGGCTGTCGCTATGCTGGCTACTGTTGGACACCTGTTGGACACCTGTTGGACCCTGTTGAACACCTGTTGAACACCTGTTGAACACCTGTTGGACACCTGTTGAACACCTGTCAGACACCTGTTGGTCATGTGGTCCGGCCCCCGCCCTCTCGTTTTACGTTCAGTGTTATCAAAAAAAATTTTGTTAAACTTTTGGAGCCCTTGTATTTTTTAGTTCTCAAACACCCTGGGACCTTTGTAAACCATCTGGTTAATCTAGAGGTTCTGGTTCTGGTTAATCTGGAGGTTCTGGTTCTGGTTAATCTGGAGGTTCTGGTTCTTGTTCATATGGAGGTTCTGGTTAATCTGGAGGTTCTGGTTCTGGTTAATCTGGAGGTTCTGGTTCTTGTTAATATGGAGGTTCTGGTTAATCTGGAGGTTCTGCTTCTGGTTAATCTGGAGGTTCTTGTTAATCTGGAGGTTCTGGTTCTGGTCAATCTGGAGGTTCTGATTAATCTGGAGGTTCAGGTTCTTGTTAATCTGGAGGTTCTGGTTCTAGTTAATCTGGAGGTTCTGGTTAATCTAGGGGTTCTGGTTCTGGTTAATATGGAGGTTCTGGTTCTTGTTAATGTAGAGGTTCTGGAGGTTCTGGTTCTTGTTAATCTGGAGGTTCTGGTTCTTGTTAATCTGTAGGTTCTGGTTGTGGTTAATCTAGAGGTTCTGGGCCCGGTTCTGGCCTGTTTTTTTGTTGTTGTTGTTTTTTAGTAGAAAATAAAAGGAGACCTTTGGACTGTGTTCTCTGCACCTGAGTTTTTTCTATCTACCTGGACTGTAGCTCAGAGGTTACCACTTCACCCTGGGGGGCTGAATTTTTAAACCAGCACCAAGCAGACGGTCCAGGTCGCGCTCCATTTGATTTGCTCGGCACGCCGGCCCCCCGGGGGGGCCCCCCCCCCCCACCCCCACCCCCCCTCCACCGAGGCCTCTGTGGCCCGAGGCGGTGGAGGACTTGTGGGGTTTAGCAGCATCTGCCAGTCTTTATCTCTCTCTGATGACCTTCTGGAACCAGCATCCCTCTCCTCCTTTCACCCCCCCCCCGCCCCCCCCCCGGGGGAATAAAACTCCTCAACGTGGAGGCCAGGGCGGCCATGTCCTGTGGCAGAGTTTGCTCTCTAAGGAGATCCTTAGATCCTCTCACCAACGCCTAATTTTTGTGATCAGCCTCTTTTTTTTTTCCTGACACCAAAGCGTAGCGGTGGTTTCAGACCTGTCCATATCAAGGCCAGACACTAATTTAGAGGTTTTATAGATTAGGAAGAGACTTCCTGCTGTTTAATTGTTTGGCGGCTGTTGTTTCAGGTGAATTTTTCTGCAAGCCCACAGTCTTGTGTAAATGAAACTCTAAATCAAAGTCCACTTTTTCTCCCCCACCCTCTTGCAAATTATGCAAAATTGTGGACTTGAAATACCACGGAGTTGCGAATGTTTGCTGTGACTTGTAGAAAGTTCTGGTCAGACAGACGGCCTGGGGTTTCTAGGTGTGTGGCGAGAAAGTTTAGGATGAAACTGTCAGTCTGAACGTCTCCTAATCATTTCACTGAGAAGCCGCCACTTAAGCTAATTGGTTGTTCACGTCGCGAAACCTTTTATGTGCCGCGGACATCAATGTTTGAAAAGCCCTCATTTCCAACAAAGCGCTGATTTCCAACGTTTGAAATATCTTTTTATCAAAAACATTACTTATTGCAGACAAAAAATAAATACAAATTTAAAAAATAAAGGACCTCCAGGTGAGTCTAATCCAAATCGCATCAATCCAACATCTGGATATAGTAGTCAAACTAAAGTTTCATAGTTACAAAATTATTTTTTTTCACTTTTAGCACTCTGAATCATTCCAATAATGCGTGACACTGATCTTTTCTTTTGCCACCCGAAGCCATTGTATAACCCCTCAAAAATAAGTGAAATAAATGGCCGTTCTAAAAGCCCTTTCGCTCATGGCGGTAATAATATGATGGCTGTCAAACGGGAAGCGTTGCTTTGATGGAGGCGGCAGGTGGGAGCGGAGCTTAAATGGAAAGAAAAAAAAAACATGTTGTTTTAATGCTGGACGAATGCTGCAAAATATACATTTAATTTTCGATCAACGGTCAAATCCAGCCTGGTCCGGCCATTAAACCGGAGATTGTTTCAGAAATGTTGAAGTCTCACTCGTTTCCCGGCTGGGAATGCGAGATCCGGAGTGAGCGTTGGCCTCCGGGTCGTGAGCTATAACGTGTCCACGAGGATATAAAAAAAAACAACTTGTAAGTCTGAAGCCAGGTCAAAGGAGTCAAATGAAGTACAAGGTTTTTCTCAAGAGCCGTGGCCTCTTCTGGCACAATAACCGGACCTTTATTTTTTCTTTTACCGTTTCCTGTGAAGCCTACGGAAAGGTACAGACTGTTCTGTTGGAAAGCATCACCACCTGAAGTAAACACAATCTTAAGATATAGCGTGGAGGGTAGTTAAAGACCAGGAATAGAGGAACAGACCCAAGGTTACCCAAAATGGGAAAACAGGCTATCATCTCCAGACGCTAAAGACCTAAAGGAAGACCAAATATGGGTAGGTGCGATCACTGGAAAGGCAGAGTTTTTCCGGGCATTGGACTTTGAGACCTCTCCAGATCTGATGCATCAACCTGTGCTTCTAAAAACCTGGCCGACAATAAAAAAAACTCCTTTGTTTGACCAAGTCTGCCTCAGTAGAGTCTTTTCCTACAGCATCTCCACCAGAACAGTTTGAAGACAACCGTCTCTACAACAATACGCCGCACCTGCTTCAAGAATCAAGTCAATGGCTTGAATCGGCATCTTGGGGTTTTCGTAACAACCTGGGACTGAACCCTGACAGAAATAGAGTCACAACAAGGCCAACGAGGAAAAGACGACGAGCCCCTTTCCCTAATTTTCGACCGGCTTCACCTGACGGGGCGATGCTCAGATCAAACATTACAGGCCAGCGTTTATCACCACCTGAAGTAAACACATTCCTAAGATATAGCGTGGAGGGGAGTTAAACACCAGGAACGGAGGAACGGACCCAAGGTTACCCAAAATGGGAGAACAGGCTATCATCTCCAGACGGTAAAGACAGTGTGATGCTCCCATTAAGACCTAAAGGAAGACCAAATATGGGTAGGTGCTAACACTGGAGAGGCAAAGATTTTCCGGGCATTGGACTTTGAGACCTCTCCAGATCTGATGCATCGACGATAAAAAACCTCCTTGTGTTCGACCAAGTCTGCCTCAGTAGAGTCTTTTCCTATAGCACTCCACCAGAGCTGTTTGAAGACCACCGTCTCCACAATAATACGCCACACCTGCTTCAAGAATCAAGTCAATGGCTTGAATCGGCATCCCGGGGCCTCGGGGTTGCCATAACAAC
Organism: Menidia menidia; assembly: GCA_907169785.1. Taxonomy (NCBI): domain Eukaryota; kingdom Metazoa; phylum Chordata; class Actinopteri; order Atheriniformes; family Atherinopsidae; genus Menidia; species Menidia menidia. The sequence continues at coordinate 17,828 of CAJRST010006557.1, read as the reverse complement.
CTGGGACTGAACCCTGACAGAAATAGAGTCACAACAAGGCCAACGAGGAAAAGACGACGAGCCCCTTTCCCTAATTTTCGACCGGCTTCACCTGACGGGGCGATGCTCAGATCAAACATTACAGGACACCGTTTATCCCCGTTAACCTTCTGACTACAGGAAATCAATCTACGCAGAGAGTCCGAAGGGAGGAGGACGGAAACTAATCAGCGCCGGGTCAGGGATGACCTGAGAGGCGTTCACGGCTCGGTCCGGCTTTCAAACGGGTGGAAAGGTGTCTTCAGATAGGGATAGATCCCACACTCCCATTTGCATAAGCCATTAACTCATTGGCTGCCGAAGACGTCTATAGACGTCAATTCAAATACAACCGTTGGCTGCCAAAGACGTCTATAGACGTCTTTTATGTTTTTCAACGAGAGTGGCTGGGGGACGATCTGCTAAAGCTTGTCCGTAAATATCGGCTTCTAGACAGAGTATGTAGTAACAAATTGACCCTCTAGGGGGCAGTGCCACTTTTGATGGGAGATGAGCATAGACTGTAGGCAAATAAGAAAAAGGTAACGGTTCGCTATGAGAGAACATGTCGCCGGTGAGACGCAAGTCGAGGAAGAACGGAATAAGGTAGAAACAATTTTTTTTCCCTGATGAAAGAAGAGAGTCCACTCTTTCTTTTGGTGTGCTCGGTGTTTACATATTCATAGCACAAACTATTCTGTGGCTCTTGAAAACTCTGGCAGTATGGGAGTCTCTGTTCTGAAAATGGCTGGCGGTCAATGAGTTAAAGGGAGCATTGACCGCCCACAACAAAAAAGATAATTGACCCGACGCTATGGGGGGAATCAATCGGCTCGTGAAACTGTACAAACTGTCACGTCTGGGGGAATGTCTGGTGTCTCGTCATGTGTTGATTACCTATTGTGTACACCTGGGGTTCCCCTCCCTCATGTGTTTAAATAGTCCTCGTTTCCCATGTCTTGTGCCAGTTCGTTTGCGTCTTTCGTCTCCCCACGTCATGTAAGGTTTTGATTATTTCCCATAGCCATCTTTTGCCACAGCCTTGCCACAGTTTTGTTAATCTTTATTTTGTTACTTTGCCACAGCCTTGTTCGACCACTGCCATGTTAATCTCGTTTGTACTTTTGCCACAGTCTTGTTTTGATACTTTGCCACAGTTTTGTTAACCCTTGCTTTGTTATTTTGCTCATAGTTTTGCCACAGCCCTGTTTTTTAACCTGTGTTTGTTACAATAAACCCTGTTTACTGCATCTCCGCGCCTGAGTCCTCCCATCAAGATCCACCCCCCTGACACAAACGGGGTTCTCGCATCTAAATAAGACCTGGAACGAAACCCCCGGGGCTCGTTTGTTTTTACGCCCATGGGTCTCCAACTCCGGTCCCCTAGGGCCGGCCTCCCGCAGGTCTTAGAGGTTTCCCTGTTTAACACCTGATTTTGATTAAGCCCATCAGTTCAAATGGCTATGCGCAATCCTGATTAGGGCCCTCTGACCAGATCCAGGTGTGTTGAAACTAGGGGAACTTCTAAAACTTGAGGACTGACTTTGGGGAACCCGGGTTTACGCGAACACTCCCAGACTGACTTATTCTGTAAAAATAGAGGAAGATGGCATTTTTTTATCCTTTTCTCTCAACTTAAAGGTAGTTCCCAATGTCCAGCTCATAATATCTACAGTCATTCTCCCTATTTCCGTTCTTGGTCTGGTATAGTTTTATAGCACATTTCTTACTGATATTACGACTTATTTGATCTTTAAATAATGTAGCTCAAAGTTGAAAAGTAGCTCATTGACATTGCTTTGATAACAGTAACCCAACGACCCCTGAATGGCGCCGTTCCAACTCCAAGCCTTTGGTTTTTGACATTAAAAGAGCAGAACGTCCTGCAAGAGCGAGGAAAAAAAGAGGAGTGAGTCGAACAAAAGTAGGTCGCCTTCCTGAGTAGGTCAGGAGCTCTCGGTGTCTTTCTCCGTGTTTTTTCTCTTTTCCAGAAAGTTTAGCTGCTGGTTTCGTCTGGTAGTGATCGGCTCGGATGCGCTTGTTTGCCACATGTTTACAAGCCGGTGACGAGAGCAAATTTAAGGCGGGTCAGGGTCAAGTTCACCCCACTGTGAGAGAATAAAGGCCCTCTTAAAATGGAGCCATCATTTAAAAATCCAGCAATGGCTCAGTGTGGGATCCGAGATTGGTCTGTAGCTCTTTGAGCATGTTTGCATTGCTTTTTCCTGCATGCATTCGGTGTTTTGTACATTTCTCTTTATGCCATTTTGTGCCTGAGTGTGTCTATGTCTGTGTGTGTGTTTGAAGGAATAACCACTGTGGTATTTTTGAGTCTTTTTAAAATTCTGTCCTTTCAAAGGGGACCCAGACGCTGTTTAGCCGCAACAATCGAGCCATAATCAAGTTCTCGAAGGTTCACAATGCGACTCTCAATCAATTAAACGATGATTTTAAGGGGCGGATGGAGCCGAGAGCACTTATCGATTGTGCTTTTCTTTAAAAGAGCACGTTGAATAATTTCGGGATGAAGGACAACTTTGAATTCAGCGGACAAAAACCTGTAAGCCGGATGAGGCCCGGGTGGCCAAGGGGTCAATGGCAAACAGGATGTTTGAAAATATTTAGAAAATGTCCAAAATCCCTTTTTTATTGTTAATAGCTTTGCTTGAAAAATGAAATGAGGCATGGACAGAAGCTTAGTGACCTGACCATTGGCTTATGAATTATTGTGAATAACTTCCTCCCATTTCTTCCAATGTTCTGACCTTTTCACTATTTCTTTGTTATGTAAAGAAATTAAAGGAAATATAAAGCTGCTTCCACACACATAAATAGCAGACAGTAGTAAAAAAATGTAAAAAGGTGCCTCATTCACTCCCAGAATATACATCCAACCGTCAGTTTATCCACGAGTTCCTCCCATCTATGCATGTTCGGAATGAAATCAACACAATTTTGCACCCTGCTGATCTCTAAAGATACAATAAAACAAACTGGGCCAGCAGAAACTGTCAGGATTTGCCTTTTCCTGCCTCACAATCTATTGTCAATTGGTGTTGATAGACCACAGGGTGGCATTCAGGCTATTATCCCCTCATTTTAACTGGATTGATAATAAACCGACGACTGCCGACAACACCTCTAAATAAGGTATGAAATCGCCAATGGATGAAAAGCAAGCGGTCCCGATTTAAAAAGACTGCCCACGTTTGATACGGGACTAAAAAGAAGCGTACCAGGCGTGTAGAAGACATTTCTAGGTCATCCTTGAAGCATCAAAACCCCACTTTGAACGTATCGACTACAGCCTCCAAACTGCCCGTTTGATGGCTGAAATCACAACAATAAAGGCGGTAGAGACAAACCCACTCTATTCCAAACAGGGTTTTAATGGCAAAAACTGATTTTTTTTTAAGTCTCAGTGATGGCTGTTAGAAAAAATCTATTATTTTAATTAACGCTTCACTCTTCAACACATTGTTCCATTTGGGGTGCTTTTGCTACAAGTTTGGACCATTTATTGGTCCCCCCCCGGATACCTTTTGGCAAAGACCCCCCCTCCCCTATGGTTTCATCCATAGATAAGTAGATAAGTGTAATATGATCTTGTACTCCACTTTTTGTACTTTTTTGTATTCCTCTCTGAACCGTTTTGCTCATGATTCTGTATTTGAAACATGTCATTTGTTGGCCTAACTCAGCCATGGGAAAAGTTCACTTTAGGTCCAAAATGCTGTAAAATGATAGTTTTTCATTTATTTCAAGATGCTTCACGTCCTCCAGCCATGATTGTTCGCCATATATTAAATAATCAGGCCAATCCCACGATCCCAGAGACCAATTACATTATATGTAGATTTGTGTACTAGCTTGTTTAATAAATGTTACACATTCTCTGACAAAGAACTATCAAACAAAGAGATATTCATTGAATGGTGCTCAAATCCCCCAAATCCTTAAACCTAAATACATTAGATTAAATGTCAAAATCACAACAAACGGGAAGCAAATGAGTGAAAATAGGAGGTAAATTATACTTCTTTGATTCTGTTCAGGTCCCTGTGCAGATTAAATTGTACAATCCAATGTTTCAACATGATTTCTCAAATGAGTTCAGTCTTTTTAGTGAAAAAAAAGACCGTTCCGAAAGCTTTTTTTCAGCCTGCAAAGCTGATTTCTTCCTCTTTAAACTGAGTTTTTTTCTCGCTAAATACTTGCTAAACAGAGTTACTGGGTTTGTATCCATGAAGAATCCTGAAATTCCTTTTTTTTCTGTTTTAAACTGGAGCATCGCAAGACAAATAATTGAATGTGTGCATGTTTTTAATCAGGGCGCTCTGAAATCAGCCGGCAGAATCAGAAAATCAGACGATCGGGCCGCTAACACAGCAAGCTGCGCCACACACGCTAATCCGGGGGAACGTCTATCCGAGCCGAAATCAGACAGAAATCTGTCCAACGCCGGGAACTGGTAATTATCTGTTTACCAGCGATGTAACAAACACAAACAGTCGGGATCAGCAGCTTGTCAAGTGGGTGCCACGCCACATTCTGTTTGTTTTTGCAGATTTTCCCGGCCAAAACCATTAGCCATTCGCTTTGTTAGCCAGTTAGAACTCCAACACTTCTCACTGAGACGACTTACATGTAAAAAGATATAGTCAGACTTTGAATCTAATATCTAATAATTTAATATTTAGAGGTGGAAAATAGAAGGATCACAGGCTTTTCTGGGTCACGTTCTTACATGAAGACATCAGTTGTATCATAGAGATGGAGATAACTCAATCTGAAGTGCTTTTAATCCACAAAACTTCATCCATTTACTTGTGTTTTTCACTCCATTTTAATTACAGTAGTCCCTTTTCTCTAAAAGTGAGTGTTGACTGCCTTCTATTTGAGTCCTCTACGCCACGGTAATAGGAAAAAAATCACAGTTTGGATTTAAAATACCACAAATAAGAGTAAAATCATTGGAAATATGATAAAATACATATTTAATTAAGTTTAACTTGCAGACCTTTGAGCTTCCAGGTGCAGACCACATGCAATTAGCAGCAACAAAATCATTTTTAGAGAAGAACTCATGTGCCGTGGGTGGCTGTGGGCTGTTTTAGATTTAGATATTTAATAAAACGGACGGCTAGATTAGTCTCACGAAGGGTTAGGAACAGGTGACAAGCGGACTCCTTTAAGCGGGAGCACCAATGAGGAAACAGGGTTCAGGGTTTACCCGTTTGAGCGGAAAAACACTGATTTTCATCTGTACAGTGGAACATTTCGACCAATTTGCTGTGGAAAAATCAAACCACACACACACAAACACACACAAGGGCAAAAAAAAGGTTCAGAAGAAACAAGAAAAGATGGGAAAATGAAGTACACACAGATAATTGGCTGTTCTTTGTTAACCCGGGTTTGCTTTTACACAGAAATGGCTACCTGACCACCCATTTCAAATTAATTTCCAAGAACAGTTTTCGTGTTTTCTTCTATTTTATTTATTTTATTTTTTCTTTGATTATTTCTTTCTTCTCTTTATAAGCCGTCAGGAACACAAAGAAACGCACGCAGATTCAACCAGAGTTTCTGGATTCGTCCAAAAAGTGGAATTGATCAGCATATTTCTGCATCTTAAAACGTGGCGGCCTGAATGCATTTACGTCGCCGCGGCAACCGAGATGCATGACGTTAGCTGTAATGTCTCTTTAACGGCCTCGGTAACATACTGGCGAGCAGCGTGGGATCTGCTGAGGGATGCACCCCCCCCAGATCACACCAGATGTCCATTTATGAGGTCTTAATTCAAACCCATACTGAGGTTAAAAACTCAAAATCTTATTGGGCGGAAGGCTGGAAACATGTCCATTAGCTATGTATTCGGCTAATGTTTATTGGTTTCGGCTAATGTTTATTAGTTAACCCTCTAAAGCCTGATCCATGAAGAAAACAAAACAGAAAATTACTTTTTTTTTTGTTTGAATTCCTTATTTGGCCTTTTAACAAAATATGTAAAAAGAAAAAACAGAAATACATTTTTTATATTAAGCTGACACCAGATGTCCGTGCGTGAGGTCTTAATTCAGACCCATACTGAGGTTAAAAACTCAAAATCTTATTGGGCGGAAAGCTGGAAACGTGTCCATTAGCTATGTATTCGGCTAATGTTTATTGGTTTCGCCTAATGTTTATTAGTTAACCCTCTAAGGCCTGATCCATGAAGAAAACAAAACAGAAAATTTGCTTTTTTTTGGTTTGAATTCCTTATTTGGCCTTTTAACAAAACATGTAAAAAGAAAAAACAGAAATACATTTTTGATATTAAGCTGACACCAGATGTCCATGGATGAGGTCTTAATTTAAACCAATACTGAGGTTAAAAACTCAAAATCTTATTGGGCGGAAAGCTGGAAACGTGTCCATTAGCTATGTATTCGGCTAATGTTTATTGGTTAACTCTCTAAAGCCTGATCCATGAAGAAAACAACACAGAAAATTACTTTTTTGGGGGTTTGAATTCCTTATTTGGCCTTTTAACAAAGTATGTAAAAAGAAAAAACAGAAATACATTTTTTATATTAATAATTTATGACTATGCGATAAGTCTAGATTATTTTTTGTGTAGTCTTCTGCCCCCTGTTATCAGGTGTATCTGATTGTGTACAATAGGATTTTGAGCAAAGTTTTTACCATTAAATTATACAAAAGGTGTCAGACGCAAAACATTTCAGAAACCGTACGTATCAAATATGATACATTTGGCATTACAGGGTTAAATTTCCATTAAACTCCCATTCAATTAATAATAATAATAATAAAGTTTTACATTTGGATTTCTCGTCTCGTCTCGTCTCCCTGAAGACCGTCACATCTTGCCGAATGTTTTTTGTATTATTATTATTTTATTTATTCATTTTTTTTGCAGTGCATCTTTCAAATTTCCCCTGGTTGCTAAAATCAAGAAAGTTGGAACAATCACAATAATTGCGGATGGCAAATAACAAAAGACGCATTTGCTGGAACGAGGTGCAGAGGGAGGTTTTACAAAACGTGGGGGAGCTCAAAATGTCGATAAATAAATAACTAGAAGAGCAAGAACGTGTCCTCCTGCACTGTTATTTTCAAAAGGCCTTTGACTTGCTGTTTTTTTTGTGTGGCGGGTGGTTAATTTGTTAATTACAGAACATTGGTGTACATCTGCGTACTACAAGTGTTCCCGGAGTTTGAGCCTCTTCTAAGCTAATTATTGCATTGCAGCCCGGGCCCGGATTCTTAATAACAGCCATTAAATGTCTCGTCAAATCTCCCAGACAATCTTTTTCCTTCATCGGCTGCTGAAAGGGAGAAATTCTTTACTTTTTCCTCTTTAAAAAGGACATTTAAAAGAAAAATAAAGTTCTCCAATGCCCATTTAATTACTTTGTGGCTATAGCCTTGTTACCATTGTGTTCTATATGAAACCTTCAACATTAATCAAAGAAATCAAAAAGAAAGTTTCCCTTTGAGAGCTTTAAATGGTGGACTCTTTCATGGATGAGCTGCCAGCTTTGTATTCTTTGGTACTCTTAGATTCTTCAGGGATTACTCAACAACATTTTGTCGTTTTTTAATACATCTCAACTTGGATGGACTGGAAAAACTAACCAGAGAGACAGCTTGACAACAACCAGGCTAAAGATTATGGGTCAACATACCCTGACGTTCGACTCTTTTCAATTAAAATGCATGTTTTCTGTCAGGTTTGTGGAATTTGACCCGTTCAAACTGGTTCATTTCGTGGAAAAGACTCGAAACGTGACCTTAACCTCTACATAAACACTTGCATATAACAAGATAACTTTGTATTAAACGTATTCAGACCAGAAGCAGAAATGTAAGCTTAATGTTACATTCCTATTGTTTGGCCTTTTGACCCTTATGATAAAATGTTCATAACATCGTCGGAATGGAGCTGCGGCTTATCTTAAACTTTTTGTATTCGGCGTATTCAAATAGTTGGTGAAGAAACTCTGTTTGGATCCTTATAAAGGCGGCCTGAACCCCTGAAACGGGAGTTAGATGGAATGGATCTATCCTTTGCATTTTCCTAAATTAAAAGGGACTGCTTTTGAAATCGAATGGCTTCCTTCTCTGGATAAACATTTCTATCTTGGTCCTCAGAACAGAATGCGGCTGAATGGTTTGATGACAGAGACTGTGAGATTGTCACAGCCACCTGTTTCCAACCCGCCGGAACAGGAGGGATTTTGGCCCCGATACAGTAATCAGAATCCTGGGACTATCTTCTGGAGGACCAAAATGGAGATTCTGCTAATAATCAAACATGAACAAACTCATTCTGTGTTACTGAGGACACAGTTCCACCTCTGTGGATCTATAGAAACGCTGCATTAAACCCCCCATCCCCACCCTGAGCCATGGTTCTGCTCCAGGTTTCTCCGGTTTTTCCTTCCCTCTGTCGCCTAGTGCTAGGCTCGTCCCGATCCCATATCTGGATCAAATCGGCCGCCCGATATTTGTAAAAATCTGCGTATTTGCCGGCAAGAGAAAATGCGGATCCAGACTCCAGATCCAGTTTTTTTTTTTTTTTAAGTCCGATCTCACTCGAACATTAGCATTAGCATCTCCTAACCCACAGGTCTGTGTCCTAACCATTAAGTTGTTATCAGAGTAAATCCCTGTTCAACATGAGTCTGACAACTAAGTAAGTAGAATAAATAAGTTTAAACTTTAGTGCAAGCTCTGATAGGCCGGGATCGGTATCTGGATCGGATTGGAAGTGAAAATACAATATCGGTATTGGATCGGAAGTAAAAAAAAGCTGGATCGGGACATCCCTACCTCGTGCTGCTCTTGGTTTGGAATTGTTGGACTTCTGTAAATAACTCAAAGTCCGGTCTGACCTGTTTGGTTTGGAAAGCTGTAATATAAACCGTTGTTGTGAAAACGAAATTGAATTTAATTGAATTGAATTAAAAGGCGGTTTCGTGATCTCCAGTGATCTCCACGTTTGAGATGATAAGAAACTCGAGGGGGGGATCTGAATGTCTGTTCCATTCAAGCTCCATCAGGTGTGCGACCGGCTTTATAATCCGGCGTGGTGGGGGGAGGGGGAAAAACGGAGAGAGAGAAACGGGAGCGTGGAGAAATACGCCACAAAACAGCGGCTCGGTAATGATCTGGCGCCGGAAGTTCGGTGGAGGGAAGGTTTTAGGCGGCTCCCCGGAGAGACCGCAAGCCATTAAGCGTTGCTTTGGGGACCGGAGAGAGACGGAGTCTGCTGAACAGTTCATTAATGCTCCTTCTCCTTTAGGAACCTGAAGGAAGAGGAGCGGAAGTATGCCCAGAGGCGTCGCCGTGCACAACAAAGGCAGAACAAACGCCCAGGCTACGGCAGAGAGACGGGAAGAAGCGGGAATATTATAATATATAATATTATACACAATTATTGGCACCCCCTGTTTAAAATGCGGTTGAAGACTTCTAAAAATTCTCCTTTTTTTAACCCTTTAATGCCAAATGTATCATATCTGATACATACGGTTTCTGAAATGTTTTGCGTCTGACACCTTTTGCATCATTTAATGGTAAAAACTTTGCTCAAAATCCCAATTTACACAATCAGATCCACCTGATAACAGGGGGCAGAAGACTACACAAAAAATAATCTGGACTTATCACATAGTAATAAATTATTAAAAATTGAATTATTAAATTAATTAAATTAAAAATAAATTGTTAAAAGGCCAAATAAAGACTTCAAACCAAAAAAAAGTAATTTTCTGTTTTGTTTTATTCTTGGATCAGGTTTTAAAGGGTTAAACAATATAGAACACAAATGCAAAAAAAAAGAAAAATTCAACCTTTTATTTAAGTACATTAATTTGGTATTAAAAACAAAAACAGACATTTAGAAAAAAAAATTGTGGCGGTCAAAGAATGGTCCAAGATCCCTCTCTCTGTGTTCTAGTTGGCAGAAGGGGGTCATACAAATAATTGCGGGCCACATGATTTCACGTTTTTTTATTTTTAATAAATGTGTGATTTTATATGTACTACCAAAGTACTGTACTTAAATAAAAGGTTGGATTTTTCTCTTTTTTTTGCATTCGGATTAAAAAAATTTTAAATAAAAAGAAGAACTTTTAGAAGTCCTCGACCCTATCTAAAACAGGGGTGCCGATAACTGTGGAAGACGCTGTATGTGGGCAAAGACCGCTTTCTGTCCCCCTTCATGGGCCATCAAAGCCGTAAATCGGGACAGGAAGTCCTCCCAGTCCTCCCAGTACCGGGAGGTCCTCCCAGTGCCAGAAGGCGATGGGTTTCCACTCCAAAGGCGCTTAGCTTAGCTTAGCTTCTGTCAGCCATGTCCACCTACATAGATCAGCAGATGCTCAGCCGCTTTGTGCCCTTCAACGGGAGAGCGTTTCCCATCTCTACAGATGCCCCGTCATCCCACTAGGTGTGTGTGTGTGTGTGTGTGTGTGTGTGTGAGGGGGTGGGGGGTGGGGGGGTAGCAACACCTGTCAGAGGGCCTGTCATTAAAAGCTTCAGGGAGTGACAGGACTCCTGCCTTTAAACAGAGGCGGGCGCTAAAGCTAAAGGAGGGATTTCGCGCGAGTGCAGAGCTCAATTAAAGACAGAAATTGTCTCTGTGGGAACTCAAATCAAACGGTTTTCCTCTCTAACTCGAGGCCAACAACGGTTTATCTACCTCCTCTGAGGTCTTGACGTCCCAGGAACAGTTTGACTGCATTTTTTCAGGTCCGCAGCAGTTTAGCAAAAACTCGGAGGCCATTTTGTGATTTGACGCAATTCTAATAAAACTGAAATGAATCTAAAACCTCGGTCAAGTTGTTCTGATCCACATTACGTTCCCTGGGTTCTATAAAGCTCTCATTAGACCTTCAGCGGTGGAGTTTTTGGGTGCTAAACATAGCTAGCTAACACAGCATGAAGCTCGTTCGCTCATTAAGACACACCAGAGCTAAGCTAGCATGCTAAATGCTAAACTGACACGTAGCATCCCCCGGCTGCTCCCCTAGCTCGTCTCAACCTGCTTCTGAATTCTTGATTAGATAAATTGTTAAATAAATGATGATCCTTCTGGTTAATTTTTGTCTAAATATGCACAGACTCAGACTCGGAATAGAATAAAATCATCATAAAATAAATCAAATGAACACACACTGTCACAGAGGTTGCTCGGCATCATCACAGTGAGCAAGCGTGCTTTCATAGCAGCTTTTAATTGTGTGAAACCAGACAGAAAATGATCACATAAAGCCAATGCTTCATATTTAAGACATTGTTTAGTAAAAAGAAAAAAAGAGAGGTGGTGCTGGTTTGTGAACCAGGACAAAAGCACAATAAACTGAGAACATCTCGTTAACACTCGGCCCGAAACGGCAACAAATACGAGGGTTTTATGTCGTCTTCAAAGTGTAACAGCGGAAGAAATAACTTGAATTAATGAGAACAGCTGAAAAAGCCCTCTTTGTTGAGACGCTAACATTCCCGCCGCGTTGCAAAGGTCACAGAAACAGAAGGCGAGGCTTTCTTCAGATGGAAAAACTTCGCTTTGACCAACCTGTGCAGGAATAGATTACAACCGAGCACATTTGCTAGCTCGTCTTATCTGATATTCTTGCTTTCTAAAGCCAGCTGCTGCTGAAAGCCATCATCTGTAGCTCGTACTACAACTCCCATAATGCCCTGCTGCTGTTCAGCACAGGACCCAGAAACTCCTCTGTGTCAGTAGCTACACACTACAGCTGTCACTGTGCTAAACTTCCCAAAAATGACCAAAAGAAAGGAAGAAAACAGGAGCTTTCTGCACAACCAAATTTTATTTTGATATTTAATTCAGAATGTTGCGAATAGACAACATTTTTTTCACATTTTATTTAATAAATGAATGCCGTTGATGTGTTTTATTATTTGGAATTTGATTTAGCATGTCTCTACTATTAAGTTATATATAATGTTATAAGAGGTGCTTGTTCCATATTCAGTGTTAAAGCAAAATTCGTTTCGTTCCATATCAAAAGGTTCATTTGTTTAATTTTGGCCCACGGCTTTCTTCAGGTTTAAAATTTTGGGCCACTGTGTTTTTGAGTTTTGACTGTCTGCTGAGGGGCTGAGCTAACAATGTTAGCATATGTTAGCTGACAGATGGAAGTCGTCAAATAAGCACGTTTTTTTTTTGTTTTTTTTGTCTCGTCCAACCGCTTCAATAACAGCCGAATGTGACGGATTTGGTTCTGGGACTCAGAGTCTTTTACGGGACTGGCTTTTTCTCTAGATCTGGCAGATAATGCGGTACCACTCATTAGCCAAAAGAGACAAAAGCCGGTAGATTTGGAAGGAGCCACGAATCCTGTTGAAAATAAGACGTGCATATTACAATTACATTGCCTCTCTGTCCAGATGTTGGATTACCAATCAAATTTATGGACATTTTGGAGCACTTTGCTCTTGGAAACAAAAAAACAGGCATTCGCACGTCAACGGAAAAGTAACATTTTACGTCCTACTCTAATCTGATGTGTTCTTCTCACAAGTTTTGATGGATCTGAGGAGCAAGTTCAATAAGGCTGAACACTGGAATTCACACTTGGTAGAGATCTAAAACAATCCCACATCTGTGTGTCCAGGAGCTTAGCTCGCCAATCAACGTTGGTGTTCTTGTATGTTATTTTCTGATGAGTTTTTTTGGGATAAATCCAGTGAGAGGTCTCCTAGTAGATGGCCAACCAAAGATCTTTAGCTTCACAGTGAACTGCACCCCCACAAATGAGTGAACTAACCCACAAATAGATTAATAGATCTGTAGTATTAATGATTTATTTCAGGTCGTTTTTGTACTTGCTCTAGATTCGTTCATAGGTCAAATTGTTAGGTCAACAAAACCTTTCTCTGCAATGGAAAAATATGAGGAAAAATATATTTTTGTGTTTCACTTGTTGCTCTTCTTGGCGTTCCCGGGGGCGACGTGGGCAGTAAACTTTACCAATCGCCCGGAAAGATGGATGGCGGTTGCTCCGAAATTCCAACGGGATCGCAGCTCTCTGCCCAAAAGCAGAAAAACAATCGTGGATCCAGGCCAGCGAAAGAGCAGACCGGGGGTCCCCGGAGTCCCACAGAAGGCTGCCTCTGCAGAGCCTAAAAAATGCCCAAAAAAACCCAGATCCGGGGGCCGTAACACTTCCCGACAAAAACCGAACCCAAAGATTCATCCGCGCGCAAAAACAATTAACAAACATTCGGAACGATGGTGCTAGAATTGGGCTATAACTACTCACTTTAGCATAGTATCTTATAACTTAATCCATGTAAATGACTGATTGTATTATTCCTTTTTAGATTTATAATGATACTTTTGGGTTAAACTCTCGCTGTGCCTCCTCCTCTCTCTGTTACAGTAGATACTCGTCTTTAAGCTCAACATTCACACTTTCTTATCACATTCCACTGAAACCTGCATGAATTAGGACCTGGCCTGTTCATGTCAGAGCTAACTGGCCAATAACACTCGGTTACGTCCAGCCGTCCTCCTGTTGGAGGCCCAGAGGATAACTGACGATCTTACCAGGAAATCGAGGTTCTAGCCAACTGAGATCCTCCGGGAACCCAGCTCTGATTTACTTACAGTTACATTTATATTTTTACTCTTGATCTACTCTGGTTTATTCTCAGGCTTCCACCTAAAGAATCAAACTAACGATAGCATCAGTCGATCTGCCTCCAGGGCCGAGAAACATCCAGATCCTGACCCTATCAGAGGAGCTCCCACCGTACAGCAATCCAACCACAGTAGGAGCCATTTTTTATTTAAATGGGTTTTAAAGAACAACGTCAACTTTGTGACACGACGGCAGAAATAGTTCAACCAAAAACCACCTTGAGCTGAGCAAACAAAAGACAAAAAGAGACGAGGAACTGACTTTGTCTTCATTTTAGCCACAACACAGACTGTTTCTGGTCAGTAACGTTGTATAGTCTGTATTTGGTGTAGTTTTTCTCACTACTTTTTTTACCCGACCTTCACCACTGTGCTTTTTAGAAGTGGCCGTTCTAATTTGAAAAAGGATAATTACGTCATTTATCTACAGAACTCTAATATAAAACGTTACAAGCTTCAACACTTGGTTATTTTAGACTTAGACTTAGACTTAGACAGTACTTTATTGATCCCTTGGGAAGACTCCCTCAGGAAATTAAGGTTACCAGCAGCTTACAGGGCAAAAAAGTATTAAGTTATATTAAATTAAATTAAGCAAAAATGAAAAAAATGAAAAAAAATAAAATAAAATAACAATAAATAAAAATAAAAATAAAAATAAAAATAAAAATAAAAATAAATAAATAAATAAATAAAAAATACAAAAAATACAGATTAAGTACAGTGTATATAATAGGAGTTGTGTGTATGTAATATCTCTACAGTGCTGTTCACAAACAATCATTGCAAGGATGAGGTTAATAATTGAATTTATTTTGGCTCTCCTAATTTAAAGTCCCGTTCGGCAGGCTCCGACTCGATTGTGACCCACATTCTTCCAACAAGAAAGAAAGTGAGAGAGAAAAAGAAAGTGGAATCCGTACCGAGGAAGCACTTCCTGTTCCCTGGCTCGGTTTCTTCCCTCTCATGACAGAATGGGGACAGACTAATTTGATATATGGTGATAAAAAAATTTTGCTTTCTCAGCAGAGCATAACAAATTGTGTATTGAAAAAACGGTTACACTTTATTTCGCGCCGCTCTAATTACGGCCCGATAAAAGCTTAATTATGGGGGAAAAAATGGCTTCACTTTTTCAAGCATGTAGGCTGACAAACTAAGGAAGGGGGGTAGGGGGGGGGGGGGGGGGGGGGGGGCTTCAGCTTTTGTCCGGCCAAACATACCGGACCCGTACAGGCTGTGATTGGCTCCGACTGGGTGTAATTAAACCTAAATGTGTGGAAAATGGCGGGCAGATTGGATTTACGCAGCACAGGAATAATCTACCTGGGAGGGGGGCTTTCTGGGGGCCTCACCAGGCTCCCTAATCAAAGCTTTCATTTTCATTTTCATATTTATTAGTGACCGCGGAGCCTCTGGGTGTGATAGAGAATGGCGTATCTCAAAAGAGCAACCGTCCAATAAGTGCCAATAAGTGCCAGCATCCAACCCCCCCCCACCCCCAACCCCCGCATGCCGTTAATTACCATTAATGGGATCTTCCAGTCTTTTTACTACCGTGCACATGGACCCTGCACGGGTTCCATCCATTAAAAGGGCCGCTAACCCTAACCCTAAACCCTTAACCCTAACCCTAGAAAAAGACTAAATAAATAAATTTAAAAAATAAAATAAAATAGACTATATTACAAAAAAAATAAATGAAATAAATAAATAAAAAAACTTAATAAAAAATAGAAATGAGAATAAAGAAATAAAAAATAAAAAAATGAAAAATGAAAATTAGAAAGAAGAATAAATCAATAAATCAATAAAATAAAATTTAAATAAATTAAATAAAATATTTAAATAGAAATAAGAAAAAAAGAAAAAAAATCAAATTAAAAATGAAGCAATAGAAATAAGAATAAATAAAATAAAATAAAATACATTAAAAAAAAGAAATTAAAAAAGAAAAAAAGGGCTGCTTGAAAAATGTAAAGTCCCCCCCCCCCGACCCCTTTTCCCTTCACCTTTGTTTGCTGTGTTCCAGCCCCCACAATGCACCTCTCGCCCATCCGTCAGCGTTCCTCCTGCCTTTGGTGACGGCCCCTCTAAGCCCCCCCGAACCCTCTCCTCTTTGCACCTTGATTAAATTGGCGAGGACCCCCCCCACCCCCCGCCTCCACCTTATTCTCCTCATTCATTGCCTACACCCGACCTTTTCACGAACGTTGATCAATCAGTGGCTGTTTTTTCCTCATCGGGGCGCGGTAAACGACCCCCGCTGAGTGGATTAAAATCCTCCGTGAGCCGAAGTTATGACGTGCTAGCACTGTTACCCGGGCTAGGAAAAGTCTGGTCATCAGCATTTATGTATTTATAGCCCGTTTTTTTAACCCTTCAAAGGCTGATCCAAGAAAAATAGGAAGAATATTGGATTTTTTTTAGTCTGAAGTCTTTCTTCGGCCCCTCAACAACATATGAAGAAACAAAAACAGAAATTATTTTGATCAAATTAGCGTGCAATAAGTCAAAAATATATTTTGTGTAGTCTTTTACTGGCTGTTATCAGGTATATCTACAACAGGGGTTTGAGCAAAGCTTTTACCACTGAATGATGCAAAAAGTCCCAGATCCAAAAGACTTCAGAAACCGTACGTATCAAATATTATACATTTGGCATTATAGGGTTAAGGAGGATCCACAGAAGTAACAAATTATTCACTGGCAGTGATGAAACACCCCCCATTGCTGTTTTGACCAGGCTAAAATAACCATTTTACAACCACATTTCAGGTTCATGTTAAACTTGTGACACCTGAAATGACAATAAAGTTAAATTCCATTCTATGCTATTCTATTTTGCTATTCTATGCTACAATATAAAGGGCCTTGAGATTATTTAGAAACATGTTACATAGGTAATGGTTAAAAATCTTTGTCTTAATCCCGTTTTTGTGAAGATTTTAGCTGAAAAAAGTAAGAAAATAATGCAAAATTCTTGTTTAAATTTAACTAATGGAGTCCACGAGAAAGTTGTCTGTGGCGTTTTAGCGAGTTAAGCCTTTTTTTTTTGTTTGTTTCTCAATTTCTCAGCAGATGTCAATCACAATAACAGATGGAGTCCGTAAAACAGACGATGTTTCAGCAATTCCCCCCCCCCAAAAAAACGTACATTTTCTTGAAAACAGAGGGATCTTCCAGCTGGGCCCTGGAAGGATCCTCCAAGGAGGTTTTGCATTATTGATTAGATATGCTAATACCACCTGCCTCTGCTTCTGGGAGCTGATAAAGTTCCTAACAAGCCATCAATAAAGTCCACTAACTATTTAGTTTTGCCTCCTGGAGACAGATAGGCAATCTGGACTCTGTCCCCGGGACAATATGTGCAAATGAGTGTCGCGCCAACTCGTGCTGTTTCACAACTTTGAAACTCAACTCCACTTTTTCCCCAGTTTTTGGTGCTGTTAAAAGAGTTTAAGTGCTTTTTTTGCTCAGTTTTAAACTCCAGAAAAGGAAAGTTGGAGTGTTTGGAGTATCTGGGAAAGGCTTTCCAGGGACAATGGATCCTATAAAGGTTAAAACTTTAAAGCTAAGGACCAGAACTCTGAATGCAAGCCTCCTTTTTTAGTCCAGATGCAAAAAATTGTCGTTTAAAATTGAAAATTTCGAAGAAGAAAAAAGAAAAAAAAGGAAAAAATTGGTAAAAAAAAAGGAGAAAAAAGGAAAAAAAGAAAAAAAAGAAAAAAAAAGAAAAAAGAAAATAATAATAAAAATTGAAAATCTAATAAATTCTGCTCACACATTTGGATTGGTTTAACTAAAAAGCCAGATGTTGGCCAGGGTTTCTGGGTTTTTGACCATTGTAAGACAGGTTTAAGGCCTCACGTCGGGCTCAGAGAGGTCTAGTGGCTCAAAAAGAAAAGGAAGGGACTGGTTGAGGTCAATACCCATTATCAGAGAGCAAACGGTCGTCCTGGTTGGCAGGTTCACAAGAGGGA
Source organism: Menidia menidia (assembly GCA_907169785.1). Lineage (NCBI taxonomy): Eukaryota > Metazoa > Chordata > Actinopteri > Atheriniformes > Atherinopsidae > Menidia > Menidia menidia. The sequence goes on along the minus strand of CAJRST010006557.1, from coordinate 143 downwards.
AGCCCCTATAGGAAGCTAAAGCCGACTGAAAACAACACAAAAACACCATGGTTGTCAAGGTGTGAGGTGTTATCGCCACTGGATTTGAATTTTTTGTCTATCTATCTATCTATCTATCTATCTATCTATCTATCTATCTATCT
>CAJRST010006480.1:0-10708 GCA_907169785.1 Menidia menidia | reverse complement strand
TCCACGCAGTTCCTCCGGCCCAGGTGGACCACGTTGAAGTAGCGGTCGAGGGACAGCGTGACGAGGAAGGCGATGCTGGCGCCGCGGTTGAGGAAGAGCATGAAGAGCATGATCTTGCAGAGCGCGGTGTCGGCGCTGCGCCGCTGCTGGTGCTGGTAGTGGTAGATCTTCACGGGGAGGCAGGCCACCAGCAGGAAGTCCGCCACCACGATGTTGAACAGGAAGATGCTGCGGTTCTTCCAGAACTTGAACCTGAAAGAGGGAAGCGGTTCAGAGTGTTAGAGAGAGAGACTTAGACAGTACTTTATTGATCCCTTGGGAAGACTCCCTCAGGAAATTAAGGTGACCAGCAGCTTAAAGGGCAAACAGTGTCAAGTTAAAATCAAATTAAGCAAAACTATACAAATAAATAAATAAAAATACAAAAAATACAGATTAAGTACAGTGTATGTGTATGTGATATCTCTTCCCCCTGTCCTGTGTCACCTCCTCGCCCCCAGTGAGGCGAGTTCTTAAGTCTATTGGTCTATCGGCACTTGGGAAGCAGCAGTCTGTCACTGAACAGCTCCTCTGGCTGCTGATGACGGTGTGCAGAGGGTGGCTGCTGTCGGCCATGTTGTCCATCAGTTTGTTCAGTGTCCTGGCCTCTGCCACCGTCATCAGAGAGTCCAGCTTCATGCCGACCACGGACGTTCGGACGTTTCTAAAGAGACGCTCTCGTTTGGGAGGATTTATCTGACACATCTGATAAAAATGTGCATGCCGCCACTTCACAATCTGCTCCCCGGATCACGGGAGTTTGTTTATATTCGAATGATTTATTCTTTTTTTTCTTTTAACCCTTTAAAGCCTGATCCAAGAAAAATAGGAATGGATTTTTTTTAGTCTGAAGTCTCTCTTTGACCCCTCAACAACATATGAAGAAAAAAAACAGACATTATTTTGATCAAATTAACGTGCAATAAGTCAAAAATATATTTTGGTGTAGTCTTCTACTGGCTGTTATCAGGTTTATCTGAATGTGTACAACAGGGGTTTGAGCAAAGCTTTTACCATTGAATTTTGCAAAAAGTCTCAGATCCAAAAGACTTCAGAAACCGTATGTATCAGATATGACACATTTGGCATTATAGGGTTAATTATAATAATTTTCCACTGCTTCTCCGTCTGTTTTTGAGCTGGAAACCTTTAGAAACTCCTAACTAAACTACATTTAACTCATTAGTTTCAGTGACCAGCTTAATTTCCTCGATCTGAGCTGTTAAACCCAACAGATTCAGTTAATATTCTTGAATAAATCTGAGCTTTGCATCTACATTTTTACATAAACTTGAATAATTCAGATTGGGTTGTGTATAGGCTCATTAAGGTGCCACCCAGTGCTGGTCCAAGGTATCTGGGTCACTTCTGGGAGGGTTTTATGTCTCTGACTCTAAGCAAATGACCAGAGAAACGGCCTGTTTCTCTCCGTGACGTAAGACAGGTCCACGTACCTGAAGATGAAGATGTAGAGCACCGACAGGTTGAGAGGCAGACCCAGCACGAACTCTCCCACCATCACCCAGGAGAGGGTCAGGTACGTGGTCTCGGTCGGCGTTTTGCAGTGGTCAATCGTCTGGTTTGTAGTCATTGCTTTATCGTATGTAGATTTTCACCAACAAAACAGGGTTAAAGGTCTTCCAGCATCCCAAAGCCGAGTCCTCTGTCTGGATCCTGCTTTTTTTTCAGCTTTCTTCTGCTTTTCCGCTCCTTTCTCTTCTCCCTTTCAGGAAGTCTGAGAGCGGCCGAGATCGAGCAAACCTCTCCCATCCATGCTTGCTTATCCTGTGAAAAAAGGGCAGAAGAATAACGCTGTGAAAGAGAAAAGTATCCTCCCTGAGCCCGTGTGTGAAGCTACTGCCGATCCCTGAGAGGGGAAGCCTTTATAGCAGGCAGGAGGTGTGGTTTCAAGAGAGGGCTCAGCTTCCTGAGATCTGCTCTTTCTTTTTCTAACCAGGAAATTAAGAGCTTTAACTCAGCCCTGTGATAACGATAACAAAAGGTGAAGATCTCACCGTCATCATGAAACTGTCAGTTGGATCTTTTTCAGTGAAACTGGAAAAGAAAAATCCCGTGAAATTCCTCAGGCGGCCGTCTCCAGGAACCATCCTGCCCACACATGTCCCCCGAAATGCAAAGAGACCAGCATGAAAATGCAAAGACCTTGTTTTTTTTTAAGGGAAACGTGGTTAAAAAAGTAAAGAAAAATAACTTTAGTCTAAGATTATTAAACTTAGATTCTAACCGTCCAGTTTTAGGCTTAAAAAATGCCTTCAGAGCCTTAAGTAAAAATTCCCCTTGATGACTAATGTATTCAAATCCTTTAGTTGAAGCTAAAACTTTGTACATATGTTTAAATCATCTTGATAGATGGGCTCAAAATTCACATCTGGCCTGATGTTTTAGGGATCACAGATGTGCAGACTTTCAAATCCAATAGAGACGTTTCCTGGTGAGTTTTGTTGTTTTTGTCTGAATAACCAACAACTGGACCCATTCTGAGGTCCTAGGTCATCTCAATCAGCCCAAAAACAAAAAACCTAGACGATATTCTTCGATCACAATCTCTAAAAGGGGTAAATGTGCATAGATGTTTGGCTAAAACTGGGTCTGATTGGTAATTATTCATCTCAAATTTCACCAGGAAGTGCTCTATATACCGAGAGTTTCCATCAAACTAAGTTCTTTTTTAAGTTTCTTTGTCTCCTCTTTACGTTCGTTAAAGGCTCTAAAGATCTAAGGAACTCCAATAAACTGAGATCAGATTCTGATAATCTTTGCATTAGTGATTTCCTTGTTTCAGGCTTGTCAGTGATGATGTAACTTAACACTCATCAGCATTCAGCTTCATAATTGTTTTAATTCAGCTGCCTCAGATCCAGCAGACCTCTGGGGGGCTTCACATTTAGCATAATTTTACGAATAAAGGGAGAACATCATCATTACCAGACCCCGTTCAGATTAAAGAGATCTATCAAAAATCTGTGTTAAAGCATTGAAACATCTAAAACCAGGCACCAGCCCTGCTCTAAAGAGTTTTCACTCAGTGGCTTTAGTATCATTTACAGACCTACAACGCTTTTTAAATATTTCTACAGTTGTTTGTGTGATTGATAAATCAACAAGGAAAACACTGCTTTATTTAAAATGGTCTAAATGTAGCTGGAGGCTTTCACTGCTTTTTATGGTTAATTCTATTTTCGTTTAAGATATTTTTTTAATTCTTTGGATTCCATTTGGGTTTACTCAGACTGGCTCTCATCAGAACCATTGATGCATTAAGAGTCGGGGACTCGTTTCTTCTGTGGAAAAATACATATTTATGCTTTTTTTTTGGGCCCAAACTGTATGTTTTCCTGCATAAACTGTGAGCAAATGGAAAAACATTTTCCGCCCCGATGGACGGATTTTTGTCCTCCTCTTTACAGTATGTTGATATTCAACATAAACATTGACAGAAATCTTAGTAATGATTTAGAGATGTGCAAAAAAAAAAAAAAACATGGTTGACCAACTGCAGACAGTCAAACTCACTGTCAAACATTAAAACAACCTCTGACCATAAAAACCTAAAACCCACCAAGCTAATGACTCAAAACCTATATAGAAACTTTAATATCTGTACAGGCTCACACATACAAACAAGAGGTTTTATTTCCCTGCTAATACCCTCACAGAACCATCTCAGACCGCCCCAGACATGAGGTAATGTGCAACAGGACGTGCACTTAGGCATTAAGACATGTGAGCTATTGCACCTTTGACCACAACATTGCGCATTTCACTCATCGAAACGTTGCGATTCTGCCACTTAAATGCTAACTGAGATTTCTAAAATAAGAGTCTGATTCCTCTTTCGTTCCTCGTTCATTCCTGAACTGAATCAAGATGTACGGACAAGCTCATTTTATCATTTTAAATGGAACATATCGTTAATTTTTCCCATACATGATAACATGATGAGTCACAGCAGACTGAGAGGAGATGGTGCGGATAAGAGGCAAAAAAAAACAACACAAAACCACAAGGCAGTTTTGCAAGAAACTTCTCTCAGCCACATGAACAAGCAAAAGATTTCATATCTATCTATTTTTGTTTTAAAAAAGTATCTTACCTGTAAGTGGGATGAAGTTTTGATGGTTTTATTTGACCTTTTGTGATCTGTTGTGGTAAAAAACTGCAGTTCTTCATTTTAAGCTTTGCAGTATCACAACATTTTGAATAGATAAATATGTTAATATGACATTTGTGTGAGTCTGCTGACGTTCCACTTTGGGCCGCACAACAAGTTTTCACGCGTTTGCTTTCACACAGAATGTTTTCTGCACAAACAGGAACCCCCTCTGCCCTGAGTAAAGCCAGCAGAGCACCAGGCTGCGCACCATTAATGCATTTTTTCAGCATTTTGGACAAAAAAAAAACTGAGATTAACACTCGGATAAAAGAGAAATGGTCTTTTTTTTATAGTTTTCTTAGCCCTATAATGCCAAATGTATCATATTTGATACATACGGTTTCTGAAGTCTTTTGGATCTGAGACTTTTTGCATCATTCAATGGTAAAAGCTCTGCTCAAAAATATATTTTGGTGTAGAAGACCACACCAAAATATATTTTTGACTTATTGCACGCTAATTTGATCAAAATAATGTCTGTTTTTTTTCTTCAAATGTTGTTGAGGGGCCAAAGAAAGACTTCAGACTAAAAAAAATCCAACATTCGTCCTATTTTTCTTGGATCGGGCTTTAAAGGGTTAGGCTATGATTATGCAGAAATGACAAAACGGACTCCTTTACCTTTAGCAGCTGATCCCTTAGCTCCCGGATGGTGAGCTGGTGTGTGAGAATGTGAGAATGTGACGGGTTGATATGTCCTCTCCAAACTGAATTACTGGCAAAAATAGCCGTGGTCCTTTGTGACGCTCTCCTCAACTCTGGCACCTCCTTTTACTGGCTGTGAACTGAGTTCCAGCTCTGAATTTGCATGTGTTTTTTCAAAATCTTTGCAGAATCTTTTTTAAAATCTCTGCTTTTATTTACTCCTTTTTTGATATGCAGTCTGATAGAAACCCAGCAGTACACAGACACCTTTGATTTTTCTTATTCTACAATTAGTCTAAGGTATCTTCACCAGTTTGGAGATTAAAGCTGAGAAGGTTTCTCAGAAATTGGACCCAGCTTTTTTAAAATCTTATCTCTCACTTTATAATCTGTATGGAAGCCTTAGAGTTTCCTGTCAGTTGCACATAAAATCAGCAAGATCTGTGAGATGGCCTAAGCATTTAAGTTTGTTAAGGTCGTACTGTGGTTTTAGCTCTTTCTTATTCATTATCCAAAAGTTCTCGAATAAGTCCACTCTTCATAAAGAGTTGGTGGTTGCAAAACCGCTTACATAACTGTCTTTAAGTCAGATCTCTTATCTGTAAAACAAAAATGTTTAGTTTTTGAGTATTCTTGGAGAAACAACTTTGCTCTTTGATGGAATGGAGGAGTAGATTTAAAGATAAAACTCTAAATGCTTATACAACATCTGGATTTTAACGAAATCATTGTCATTGACATTAAATGGAGGGAGTATGATGTTTGAACTGATAGTACACCGTGTCTTTACCCGCCGGCGTTCGCTTTATAAATGGCAGCTATATGATTCCTCATGTGTGTTCCAACCTGAAAACCGTATGCAGGATCTGACAGATTTCCGAGTGGCTTCTTGGAATGTCGGGAATGTTTACGTTTCCTAGACTTCAGCGACACCCAGCAGCTTTCTGTTGATCCTGAAGGCGGCCTAAAAGCGTGTTTGGGCTCCCTTAAACAGTATGAACACATTATTGTCGCCATGGGTTACCAGAAACTGGCCGTTTCCTCTCAAACAGCACATGAGAGATGAGTTTTTTATGTAAAAAACGGTGTAGTGGCGAGCCGTATTAACCCTGATTAGGGCTGTTTCCTACCCTAAACGTGCAATTCAAATGACAGGAACCAGAAAGGTGACATTTAAAGCCGTAGTTCCTTTTTTTGGTGTTTTTGATAATCTGTCGTGAGACCAGACCCTGAAATGTGTCCGTCTTACTTCACGTTTTCCTCAGATCAGTTGTTTTTTTTTTATATTGGGCGCCTTAACTAGACTTAACTTAGCTCACTTCTGCTTTTCACGTCTTGCTAAAGTTTGCTGGTTTCCTAGGTTGTAAAACTGTGACATTTTGAACATGCAGACGGACATGCGTGTTGCGTGTTTTGTGGAAATATGATGAAATGTTGCATAAACATAGGAAGGAAATGACATGACAGTAGCTTCAGAAGACCATCATTTCCATCCCCAAAAGGGGAAATGCAGGATTGAGCAAAAACCTCAAACAGGAGGAGGCTAATAAATGAATGGACCTCAATTAATCTTTATTTATACAACACTTTTCATACACATCAAGTGCAACACAAAGTGATTTACATTGATTAAAAACAGGAAAAAATGTTGAATAAACCCTATGTTCCTGTCCACTCCCCAAACTACACAAATACAAGTCTCTCATTTAAACAGAAATCAGAGAAATAATGTTTTAAAGTAAAAACGCTGCCTCAAACCTCACTGGCAATATAAAGGAAACTAAAACACAAGAGAGAAGACAGAAAAATCCAATAAAATAGGGCAGGAGTCAATCAAATCCAGTTACATTCAATAAGAACACGTGGGCTTGATATTAAATCAAACTATAATTAAGACGAATAGGAGAAAAAATCCAATTAACGGTTATCAAATACATTCAGCTAAAAGCTTTACATAAAAGGAGGTTTTCTATGAAAACACCAGCAGCCCTCAGGTCCTCAGGGAGACTCACAAACCACCAAAAGACGACAACAGACGGGGAAAAAAACAGGAGAGCTTCTGTACAGAGAATGAATTAAAGTGGAAGCTGAAGGGATGGAGCAAATGAAAAACACAGAGAAGGGAAGAAAGAGCGCAAGAAAAAGCTGGGCGGGAGACAGAATAATAATAAAACAGGGAAATCCAAACCAGTTCAGCAGCACAAACTCAAGAAAAACACAAAATTAAAGCCTCAGATCACAGAATATGCAAAAAAAACTGACTTAAAAAGCAGAAAAAAGTCCCAGAAAACATACGATAGCTCCATATCTCCACCGAAATGCTACATTACCCAATAATTATGCCTCTACACAGACTCCAGCTGAGTTCTGATAGGAGGAGGCTGCACATGCACGAACCCGTCCCCAGATCTCTTTATCAGTCAGAGAGAGGAACGGAAGATAAGGTGTTCCATCCAGAGAGCAAAACAAAATCTAAATGGGTTATGCAGCTTAGAGGCAAAACACACAAACGTGGATCCATGCTCAGATTTGTTGTCTCTTGGTGAATTCTTTATTGTGTCCATAAGAACAACATGAACAGAAATCCCACCAGGCTGTGTTCATCTGTGTTTATCTGAGTCATAAACATAAATCTCAACCTCTCAGATTTGCGTCTCACAGCTGTAGCCTCAGTTAGAGACTCGTCTCCATCTTAGGCTAACTTTAAAACTTGTTTTTGTTCAATTCCCACCACAGGAAGTGAAGTCTGACACCTTTTTAAAATGCACTCTGCTTAAAAACGCATGGCCCTGTCACACATAAAATGTACTACTTTCACACAATCACAATAATAATCAATAGAAATCATAATATATAGTATAATTAATTAGAAATAAACTTTATTTTAACAGCGTTGTCAAACCCCAGAACCCTAGGGGGAGACAAAGAGCCAAGGCATCCCTCATTGTTGTGTTCACAAATTTTGACTCTTTGAAATCAAATAGTGAATTCATGTTTTAGCTAGTTTTGTAAAGCCATATTAGACATGTCCACAGCTAGCATTATTATGCTTTTAGAAATAAATTATTTGCTTTAAACTGAACCACTATAAGGCCTCTGATGGCGTGCCAGAACCCTGTTCTCTGTCCCCCTGTAGATCCCTCATCCCTTCTATCAGATCCAACAAATCCTGATAACCACAGCGGAAAATCTACAGCTTCTTTCTCCAAAAACCACAGCAGTGATGCGGTTATATCAGTCCAACCAGAGTCTCATATTTTGGCTGTTGCCTTACCTTCTTTGGGACAATTTCGAGTCTTTTTTGTTAATTTTTTCTTTCGAAAAGCAGAGTTGGTATTTTTATGTTACTGAATGACAGCAGAGGCACAAATAAACCCCTCAGTGCTTCCTTTAAAACACCAGCTAATGTATTTTACAAAGGCTTTACCTTGTAAATGCATAATTTTAGCTGACTCTGTGACCATGATGTTTATGAGACTTTATGTGAATCCTCTCAGTGTAAAAGTTAAAGCATGTTATGGTCTCACTCCTCCTATCTAAACGTTGTGGTCAAATGATTAGTTTGACCGTATTCCATTAGTCTGATGGCATAAAGGGAAACTCTTACTCCATTAATAAAGCTTCAGATGTGAAATCCTCCCTCCTGCTCTTTTATTTATTGACTATATGACTCCCAGCTGGAATGACCCAGTGAGTAAAGCAGGAGCCAAATTCCACATCACCAAACACATCCCGGAGCAGAACGGTTTAAAGTTACTTCAGTAAATGTTCAGCTGATCGAAACTGAAGGTGAATCAGCCCACGACTAACACCCATTAGTCACAAAACTCAGAGACGGAGAAACAATAGAAATGTGTTGGAAATAAGACTGTGTACGTGCTATAGCACAGGTAAAAAGGTGAGTATTCGTCTAATCACACAAAACACTCAGTGGAAATAATTAAAAAATCACTTCTGATGATGATCCTGGTTCCTAATGAAGGTTTAATCATCCATACCGACTCTTTAAAGGTCTTTTTAAGGGTTTTTAACCCTGTAATGCCAAATGTATCATATTTGATTCATACGGTTTCTGAAATGTTTTGCGTCTGACACCTTTTGCATAATTTAATGGTAAAAACTTTCCTCAAAATCCTATTGTACACAATCAGATACACCTGATAACAGGGGGCAGAAGACTACACAGAAAATAATCTTGACTTATCGCATAGTAATAAATTATTAATATAAAAAATCTATTTCGTTTTTTTTTAAACATATTTTGTTAAAAGGCCAAATAAAGACTTCAAACCCCAAAAAGTAATTTTCTGTTTTGTTTTATTCTTGGATCGGGCTTTAAAGGGTTAAGAATCCTGACTTATCTCAGCGTAATAAATCATGAATATTGAATCATCATTTCTGTGTTGTTTTTTTTTCTTATTTTTATAAAGGGCCTAACAAAGACTTTAAGAAAAAAGCTCTCTGTTTTTCTTGGATCAGGCTTTAAAGGGTTAAACGGTGGGTGGATGTGTGACACAATAATATGAGCCATTAACCGGTCATACATTACAAACATGGGTCAGTCTGATCCAACTTTTACTGGATCCTTTCAGGGAAATTAAACGTACTCTGTTTTATGAGGCGATAAAGGTTCATAACGTCTAAATCTTAACACATAAAAACACATCAGAGCTCAAACATTAAAGAAAAAATGACCTCATTAAGGTGTTTAATGAGGTTGAGCTTGAAAATACAGATATTTCACACGCTGTTAACGGTTTTAACGGAGCCTGTGCAGCTCTCTCTGCTCTGTTTATGGATCTCCTCTCAGATTTGGGTGCAAACAAACAGATTATTACACTGAGAAAGTCCTCCGGTTTAAATCACGGTTCTGATCAACACGGGCGACCGGCAGAATAAGCACAAACAGGCCTGACATTTCATTTTCCGTAAACTTTTCATCGGCCTGTTCGAAAATATTTACAGTTTTGCAGGGGTTTTCGGCCACGGGGTCAGAAGTACGTCGGGTTTTTGTCTTTTTTGTGTAATGGCAGACAGTCCCACACAGATGAAACTCAGAGAAATGATGCATTTCTATTCAAACCAGACGGTAAATAGAGACTCAACCTGACTCATTTACATCAGTATTGATGATATCATTTCAGAGAGGGTCTGATTAAAGGCACGATCTGAACCTGTGCCTATCTCAGAGTGTGACTCAGTGTTTATTATTGTTACTTATTTGGAGAAAATTTACCCGGTCATGTTGTGATCTGTGTTAATGGAAAAATGAGATCACTGAGCAGCTTCCAGTGTAAAGACAAGTCATCCTCCTCACAGAAGCTCCCAGAATGGATTTAAAAAGGTACTTTCAAAGCTTTTCTCACCTTTGAGGAAACATATGAGGCTGAATGTAAACTCCTTTAACAGTTTAAGTCCAGAGACCCCAAAATTTAGGACAAAATTAGAAGTGACGGTTCACTTTAAATCTCTTAATTTTCTGTTGATTTTCTGGTAATGTGCACAGTTAAATTACATTAAATAGATTTAATTTGAACATGTAGTTATGAGTGGTAAAGATTTTTTATTGCTAATAATTAGCTTCTGTACAAAGGACATTTTTACAAACGCGTATTTTTGGAAGCTCATGGGAAAGTCTTTCATTTGATAAGAAGTCTACAGTAGATTTGGCCTTGTGACCAAAAATACCCCAAAAGAAATGTCTGACATTTGGGATGACACCCAAACCCCCCCCCCAACCAGTGAGAGTGAAAACTGAACCAGTTTCAAGCCAAATTAGAAAAACATGAGCTAATCCAGAGAAATCTATCTATCTATCTATCTATCTATCTATCTATCTATCTATCTATC
>CAJRST010006469.1:0-10708 GCA_907169785.1 Menidia menidia | reverse complement strand
GATAGATAGATAGATAGATAGATAGATAGATAGATAGATAGATAGATTTCTCTGGATTAGCTCATGTTTTTCTAATTTGGCTTGAAACTGGTTCAGTTTTCACTCTCACTGGTTGGGGGGGGGGTTTGGGTGTCATCCCAAATGTCAGACATTTCTTTTGGGGTATTTTTGGTCACAAGGCCAAATCTACTGTAGACTTCTTATCAAATGAAAGACTTTCCCATGAGCTTCCAAAAATACGCGTTTGTAAAAATGTCCTTTGTACAGAAGCTAATTATTAGCAATAAAAAATCTTTACCACTCATAACTACATGTTCAAATTAAATCTATTTAATGTAATTTAACTGTGCACATTACCAGAAAATCAACAGAAAATTAAGAGATTTAAAGTGAACCGTCACTTCTAATTTTGTCCTAAATTTTGGGGTCTCTGGACTTAAACTGTTAAAGGAGTTTACATTCAGCCTCATATGTTTCCTCAAAGGTGAGAAAAGCTTTGAAAGTACCTTTTTAAATCCATTCTGGGAGCTTCTGTGAGGAGGATGACTTGTCTTTACACTGGAAGCTGCTCAGTGATCTCATTTTTCCATTAACACAGATCACAACATGACCGGGTAAATTTTCTCCAAATAAGTAACAATAATAAACACTGAGTCACACTCTGAGATAGGCACAGGTTCAGATCGTGCCTTTAATCAGACCCTCTCTGAAATGATATCATCAATACTGATGTAAATGAGTCAGGTTGAGTCTCTATTTACCGTCTGGTTTGAATAGAAATGCATCATTTCTCTGAGTTTCATCTGTGTGGGACTGTCTGCCATTACACAAAAAAGACAAAAACCCGACGTACTTCTGACCCCGTGGCCGAAAACCCCTGCAAAACTGTAAATATTTTCGAACAGGCCGATGAAAAGTTTACGGAAAATGAAATGTCAGGCCTGTTTGTGCTTATTCTGCCGGTCGCCCGTGTTGATCAGAACCGTGATTTAAACCGGAGGACTTTCTCAGTGTAATAATCTGTTTGTTTGCACCCAAATCTGAGAGGAGATCCATAAACAGAGCAGAGAGAGCTGCACAGGCTCCGTTAAAACCGTTAACAGCGTGTGAAATATCTGTATTTTCAAGCTCAACCTCATTAAACACCTTAATGAGGTCATTTTTTCTTTAATGTTTGAGCTCTGATGTGTTTTTATGTGTTAAGATTTAGACGTTATGAACCTTTATCGCCTCATAAAACAGAGTACGTTTAATTTCCCTGAAAGGATCCAGTAAAAGTTGGATCAGACTGACCCATGTTTGTAATGTATGACCGGTTAATGGCTCATATTATTGTGTCACACATCCACCCACCGTTTAACCCTTTAAAGCCTGATCCAAGAAAAACAGAGAGCTTTTTTCTTAAAGTCTTTGTTAGGCCCTTTATAAAAATAAGAAAAAAAAACAACACAGAAATGATGATTCAATATTCATGATTTATTACGCTGAGATAAGTCAGGATTCTTAACCCTTTAAAGCCCGATCCAAGAATAAAACAAAACAGAAAATTACTTTTTGGGGTTTGAAGTCTTTATTTGGCCTTTTAACAAAATATGTTTAAAAAAAAACGAAATAGATTTTTTATATTAATAATTTATTACTATGCGATAAGTCAAGATTATTTTCTGTGTAGTCTTCTGCCCCCTGTTATCAGGTGTATCTGATTGTGTACAATAGGATTTTGAGGAAAGTTTTTACCATTAAATTATGCAAAAGGTGTCAGACGCAAAACATTTCAGAAACCGTATGAATCAAATATGATACATTTGGCATTACAGGGTTAAAAACCCTTAAAAAGACCTTTAAAGAGTCGGTATGGATGATTAAACCTTCATTAGGAACCAGGATCATCATCAGAAGTGATTTTTTAATTATTTCCACTGAGTGTTTTGTGTGATTAGACGAATACTCACCTTTTTACCTGTGCTATAGCACGTACACAGTCTTATTTCCAACACATTTCTATTGTTTCTCCGTCTCTGAGTTTTGTGACTAATGGGTGTTAGTCGTGGGCTGATTCACCTTCAGTTTCGATCAGCTGAACATTTACTGAAGTAACTTTAAACCGTTCTGCTCCGGGATGTGTTTGGTGATGTGGAATTTGGCTCCTGCTTTACTCACTGGGTCATTCCAGCTGGGAGTCATATAGTCAATAAATAAAAGAGCAGGAGGGAGGATTTCACATCTGAAGCTTTATTAATGGAGTAAGAGTTTCCCTTTATGCCATCAGACTAATGGAATACGGTCAAACTAATCATTTGACCACAACGTTTAGATAGGAGGAGTGAGACCATAACATGCTTTAACTTTTACACTGAGAGGATTCACATAAAGTCTCATAAACATCATGGTCACAGAGTCAGCTAAAATTATGCATTTACAAGGTAAAGCCTTTGTAAAATACATTAGCTGGTGTTTTAAAGGAAGCACTGAGGGGTTTATTTGTGCCTCTGCTGTCATTCAGTAACATAAAAATACCAACTCTGCTTTTCGAAAGAAAAAATTAACAAAAAAGACTCGAAATTGTCCCAAAGAAGGTAAGGCAACAGCCAAAATATGAGACTCTGGTTGGACTGATATAACCGCATCACTGCTGTGGTTTTTGGAGAAAGAAGCTGTAGATTTTCCGCTGTGGTTATCAGGATTTGTTGGATCTGATAGAAGGGATGAGGGATCTACAGGGGGACAGAGAACAGGGTTCTGGCACGCCATCAGAGGCCTTATAGTGGTTCAGTTTAAAGCAAATAATTTATTTCTAAAAGCATAATAATGCTAGCTGTGGACATGTCTAATATGGCTTTACAAAACTAGCTAAAACATGAATTCACTATTTGATTTCAAAGAGTCAAAATTTGTGAACACAACAATGAGGGATGCCTTGGCTCTTTGTCTCCCCCTAGGGTTCTGGGGTTTGACAACGCTGTTAAAATAAAGTTTATTTCTAATTAATTATACTATATATTATGATTTCTATTGATTATTATTGTGATTGTGTGAAAGTAGTACATTTTATGTGTGACAGGGCCATGCGTTTTTAAGCAGAGTGCATTTTAAAAAGGTGTCAGACTTCACTTCCTGTGGTGGGAATTGAACAAAAACAAGTTTTAAAGTTAGCCTAAGATGGAGACGAGTCTCTAACTGAGGCTACAGCTGTGAGACGCAAATCTGAGAGGTTGAGATTTATGTTTATGACTCAGATAAACACAGATGAACACAGCCTGGTGGGATTTCTGTTCATGTTGTTCTTATGGACACAATAAAGAATTCACCAAGAGACAACAAATCTGAGCATGGATCCACGTTTGTGTGTTTTGCCTCTAAGCTGCATAACCCATTTAGATTTTGTTTTGCTCTCTGGATGGAACACCTTATCTTCCGTTCCTCTCTCTGACTGATAAAGAGATCTGGGGACGGGTTCGTGCATGTGCAGCCTCCTCCTATCAGAACTCAGCTGGAGTCTGTGTAGAGGCATAATTATTGGGTAATGTAGCATTTCGGTGGAGATATGGAGCTATCGTATGTTTTCTGGGACTTTTTTCTGCTTTTTAAGTCAGTTTTTTTTGCATATTCTGTGATCTGAGGCTTTAATTTTGTGTTTTTCTTGAGTTTGTGCTGCTGAACTGGTTTGGATTTCCCTGTTTTATTATTATTCTGTCTCCCGCCCAGCTTTTTCTTGCGCTCTTTCTTCCCTTCTCTGTGTTTTTCATTTGCTCCATCCCTTCAGCTTCCACTTTAATTCATTCTCTGTACAGAAGCTCTCCTGTTTTTTTCCCCGTCTGTTGTCGTCTTTTGGTGGTTTGTGAGTCTCCCTGAGGACCTGAGGGCTGCTGGTGTTTTCATAGAAAACCTCCTTTTATGTAAAGCTTTTAGCTGAATGTATTTGATAACCGTTAATTGGATTTTTTCTCCTATTCGTCTTAATTATAGTTTGATTTAATATCAAGCCCACGTGTTCTTATTGAATGTAACTGGATTTGATTGACTCCTGCCCTATTTTATTGGATTTTTCTGTCTTCTCTCTTGTGTTTTAGTTTCCTTTATATTGCCAGTGAGGTTTGAGGCAGCGTTTTTACTTTAAAACATTATTTCTCTGATTTCTGTTTAAATGAGAGACTTGTATTTGTGTAGTTTGGGGAGTGGACAGGAACATAGGGTTTATTCAAC
Source organism: Menidia menidia (assembly GCA_907169785.1). Classification (NCBI taxonomy): domain Eukaryota; kingdom Metazoa; phylum Chordata; class Actinopteri; order Atheriniformes; family Atherinopsidae; genus Menidia; species Menidia menidia. The sequence goes on along the minus strand of CAJRST010006469.1, from coordinate 6,505 downwards.
ATTTTTTCCTGTTTTTAATCAATGTAAATCACTTTGTGTTGCACTTGATGTGTATGAAAAGTGTTGTATAAATAAAGATTAATTGAGGTCCATTCATTTATTAGCCTCCTCCTGTTTGAGGTTTTTGCTCAATCCTGCATTTCCCCTTTTGGGGATGGAAATGATGGTCTTCTGAAGCTACTGTCATGTCATTTCCTTCCTATGTTTATGCAACATTTCATCATATTTCCACAAAACACGCAACACGCATGTCCGTCTGCATGTTCAAAATGTCACAGTTTTACAACCTAGGAAACCAGCAAACTTTAGCAAGACGTGAAAAGCAGAAGTGAGCTAAGTTAAGTCTAGTTAAGGCGCCCAATATAAAAAAAAAACAACTGATCTGAGGAAAACGTGAAGTAAGACGGACACATTTCAGGGTCTGGTCTCACGACAGATTATCAAAAACACCAAAAAAAGGAACTACGGCTTTAAATGTCACCTTTCTGGTTCCTGTCATTTGAATTGCACGTTTAGGGTAGGAAACAGCCCTAATCAGGGTTAATACGGCTCGCCACTACACCGTTTTTTACATAAAAAACTCATCTCTCATGTGCTGTTTGAGAGGAAACGGCCAGTTTCTGGTAACCCATGGCGACAATAATGTGTTCATACTGTTTAAGGGAGCCCAAACACGCTTTTAGGCCGCCTTCAGGATCAACAGAAAGCTGCTGGGTGTCGCTGAAGTCTAGGAAACGTAAACATTCCCGACATTCCAAGAAGCCACTCGGAAATCTGTCAGATCCTGCATACGGTTTTCAGGTTGGAACACACATGAGGAATCATATAGCTGCCATTTATAAAGCGAACGCCGGCGGGTAAAGACACGGTGTACTATCAGTTCAAACATCATACTCCCTCCATTTAATGTCAATGACAATGATTTCGTTAAAATCCAGATGTTGTATAAGCATTTAGAGTTTTATCTTTAAATCTACTCCTCCATTCCATCAAAGAGCAAAGTTGTTTCTCCAAGAATACTCAAAAACTAAACATTTTTGTTTTACAGATAAGAGATCTGACTTAAAGACAGTTATGTAAGCGGTTTTGCAACCACCAACTCTTTATGAAGAGTGGACTTATTCGAGAACTTTTGGATAATGAATAAGAAAGAGCTAAAACCACAGTACGACCTTAACAAACTTAAATGCTTAGGCCATCTCACAGATCTTGCTGATTTTATGTGCAACTGACAGGAAACTCTAAGGCTTCCATACAGATTATAAAGTGAGAGATAAGATTTTAAAAAAGCTGGGTCCAATTTCTGAGAAACCTTCTCAGCTTTAATCTCCAAACTGGTGAAGATACCTTAGACTAATTGTAGAATAAGAAAAATCAAAGGTGTCTGTGTACTGCTGGGTTTCTATCAGACTGCATATCAAAAAAGGAGTAAATAAAAGCAGAGATTTTAAAAAAGATTCTGCAAAGATTTTGAAAAAACACATGCAAATTCAGAGCTGGAACTCAGTTCACAGCCAGTAAAAGGAGGTGCCAGAGTTGAGGAGAGCGTCACAAAGGACCACGGCTATTTTTGCCAGTAATTCAGTTTGGAGAGGACATATCAACCCGTCACATTCTCACATTCTCACACACCAGCTCACCATCCGGGAGCTAAGGGATCAGCTGCTAAAGGTAAAGGAGTCCGTTTTGTCATTTCTGCATAATCATAGCCTAACCCTTTAAAGCCCGATCCAAGAAAAATAGGACGAATGTTGGATTTTTTTTAGTCTGAAGTCTTTCTTTGGCCCCTCAACAACATTTGAAGAAAAAAAACAGACATTATTTTGATCAAATTAGCGTGCAATAAGTCAAAAATATATTTTGGTGTGGTCTTCTACACCAAAATATATTTTTGAGCAGAGCTTTTACCATTGAATGATGCAAAAAGTCTCAGATCCAAAAGACTTCAGAAACCGTATGTATCAAATATGATACATTTGGCATTATAGGGCTAAGAAAACTATAAAAAAAAGACCATTTCTCTTTTATCCGAGTGTTAATCTCAGTTTTTTTTTTGTCCAAAATGCTGAAAAAATGCATTAATGGTGCGCAGCCTGGTGCTCTGCTGGCTTTACTCAGGGCAGAGGGGGTTCCTGTTTGTGCAGAAAACATTCTGTGTGAAAGCAAACGCGTGAAAACTTGTTGTGCGGCCCAAAGTGGAACGTCAGCAGACTCACACAAATGTCATATTAACATATTTATCTATTCAAAATGTTGTGATACTGCAAAGCTTAAAATGAAGAACTGCAGTTTTTTACCACAACAGATCACAAAAGGTCAAATAAAACCATCAAAACTTCATCCCACTTACAGGTAAGATACTTTTTTAAAACAAAAATAGATAGATATGAAATCTTTTGCTTGTTCATGTGGCTGAGAGAAGTTTCTTGCAAAACTGCCTTGTGGTTTTGTGTTGTTTTTTTTTGCCTCTTATCCGCACCATCTCCTCTCAGTCTGCTGTGACTCATCATGTTATCATGTATGGGAAAAATTAACGATATGTTCCATTTAAAATGATAAAATGAGCTTGTCCGTACATCTTGATTCAGTTCAGGAATGAACGAGGAACGAAAGAGGAATCAGACTCTTATTTTAGAAATCTCAGTTAGCATTTAAGTGGCAGAATCGCAACGTTTCGATGAGTGAAATGCGCAATGTTGTGGTCAAAGGTGCAATAGCTCACATGTCTTAATGCCTAAGTGCACGTCCTGTTGCACATTACCTCATGTCTGGGGCGGTCTGAGATGGTTCTGTGAGGGTATTAGCAGGGAAATAAAACCTCTTGTTTGTATGTGTGAGCCTGTACAGATATTAAAGTTTCTATATAGGTTTTGAGTCATTAGCTTGGTGGGTTTTAGGTTTTTATGGTCAGAGGTTGTTTTAATGTTTGACAGTGAGTTTGACTGTCTGCAGTTGGTCAACCATGTTTTTTTTTTTTTTTGCACATCTCTAAATCATTACTAAGATTTCTGTCAATGTTTATGTTGAATATCAACATACTGTAAAGAGGAGGACAAAAATCCGTCCATCGGGGCGGAAAATGTTTTTCCATTTGCTCACAGTTTATGCAGGAAAACATACAGTTTGGGCCCAAAAAAAAAGCATAAATATGTATTTTTCCACAGAAGAAACGAGTCCCCGACTCTTAATGCATCAATGGTTCTGATGAGAGCCAGTCTGAGTAAACCCAAATGGAATCCAAAGAATTAAAAAAATATCTTAAACGAAAATAGAATTAACCATAAAAAGCAGTGAAAGCCTCCAGCTACATTTAGACCATTTTAAATAAAGCAGTGTTTTCCTTGTTGATTTATCAATCACACAAACAACTGTAGAAATATTTAAAAAGCGTTGTAGGTCTGTAAATGATACTAAAGCCACTGAGTGAAAACTCTTTAGAGCAGGGCTGGTGCCTGGTTTTAGATGTTTCAATGCTTTAACACAGATTTTTGATAGATCTCTTTAATCTGAACGGGGTCTGGTAATGATGATGTTCTCCCTTTATTCGTAAAATTATGCTAAATGTGAAGCCCCCCAGAGGTCTGCTGGATCTGAGGCAGCTGAATTAAAACAATTATGAAGCTGAATGCTGATGAGTGTTAAGTTACATCATCACTGACAAGCCTGAAACAAGGAAATCACTAATGCAAAGATTATCAGAATCTGATCTCAGTTTATTGGAGTTCCTTAGATCTTTAGAGCCTTTAACGAACGTAAAGAGGAGACAAAGAAACTTAAAAAAGAACTTAGTTTGATGGAAACTCTCGGTATATAGAGCACTTCCTGGTGAAATTTGAGATGAATAATTACCAATCAGACCCAGTTTTAGCCAAACATCTATGCACATTTACCCCTTTTAGAGATTGTGATCGAAGAATATCGTCTAGGTTTTTTGTTTTTGGGCTGATTGAGATGACCTAGGACCTCAGAATGGGTCCAGTTGTTGGTTATTCAGACAAAAACAACAAAACTCACCAGGAAACGTCTCTATTGGATTTGAAAGTCTGCACATCTGTGATCCCTAAAACATCAGGCCAGATGTGAATTTTGAGCCCATCTATCAAGATGATTTAAACATATGTACAAAGTTTTAGCTTCAACTAAAGGATTTGAATACATTAGTCATCAAGGGGAATTTTTACTTAAGGCTCTGAAGGCATTTTTTAAGCCTAAAACTGGACGGTTAGAATCTAAGTTTAATAATCTTAGACTAAAGTTATTTTTCTTTACTTTTTTAACCACGTTTCCCTTAAAAAAAAACAAGGTCTTTGCATTTTCATGCTGGTCTCTTTGCATTTCGGGGGACATGTGTGGGCAGGATGGTTCCTGGAGACGGCCGCCTGAGGAATTTCACGGGATTTTTCTTTTCCAGTTTCACTGAAAAAGATCCAACTGACAGTTTCATGATGACGGTGAGATCTTCACCTTTTGTTATCGTTATCACAGGGCTGAGTTAAAGCTCTTAATTTCCTGGTTAGAAAAAGAAAGAGCAGATCTCAGGAAGCTGAGCCCTCTCTTGAAACCACACCTCCTGCCTGCTATAAAGGCTTCCCCTCTCAGGGATCGGCAGTAGCTTCACACACGGGCTCAGGGAGGATACTTTTCTCTTTCACAGCGTTATTCTTCTGCCCTTTTTTCACAGGATAAGCAAGCATGGATGGGAGAGGTTTGCTCGATCTCGGCCGCTCTCAGACTTCCTGAAAGGGAGAAGAGAAAGGAGCGGAAAAGCAGAAGAAAGCTGAAAAAAAAGCAGGATCCAGACAGAGGACTCGGCTTTGGGATGCTGGAAGACCTTTAACCCTGTTTTGTTGGTGAAAATCTACATACGATAAAGCAATGACTACAAACCAGACGATTGACCACTGCAAAACGCCGACCGAGACCACGTACCTGACCCTCTCCTGGGTGATGGTGGGAGAGTTCGTGCTGGGTCTGCCTCTCAACCTGTCGGTGCTCTACATCTTCATCTTCAGGTACGTGGACCTGTCTTACGTCACGGAGAGAAACAGGCCGTTTCTCTGGTCATTTGCTTAGAGTCAGAGACATAAAACCCTCCCAGAAGTGACCCAGATACCTTGGACCAGCACTGGGTGGCACCTTAATGAGCCTATACACAACCCAATCTGAATTATTCAAGTTTATGTAAAAATGTAGATGCAAAGCTCAGATTTATTCAAGAATATTAACTGAATCTGTTGGGTTTAACAGCTCAGATCGAGGAAATTAAGCTGGTCACTGAAACTAATGAGTTAAATGTAGTTTAGTTAGGAGTTTCTAAAGGTTTCCAGCTCAAAAACAGACGGAGAAGCAGTGGAAAATTATTATAATTAACCCTATAATGCCAAATGTGTCATATCTGATACATACGGTTTCTGAAGTCTTTTGGATCTGAGACTTTTTGCAAAATTCAATGGTAAAAGCTTTGCTCAAACCCCTGTTGTACACATTCAGATAAACCTGATAACAGCCAGTAGAAGACTACACCAAAATATATTTTTGACTTATTGCACGTTAATTTGATCAAAATAATGTCTGTTTTTTTTCTTCATATGTTGTTGAGGGGTCAAAGAGAGACTTCAGACTAAAAAAAATCCATTCCTATTTTTCTTGGATCAGGCTTTAAAGGGTTAAAAGAAAAAAAAGAATAAATCATTCGAATATAAACAAACTCCCGTGATCCGGGGAGCAGATTGTGAAGTGGCGGCATGCACATTTTTATCAGATGTGTCAGATAAATCCTCCCAAACGAGAGCGTCTCTTTAGAAACGTCCGAACGTCCGTGGTCGGCATGAAGCTGGACTCTCTGATGACGGTGGCAGAGGCCAGGACACTGAACAAACTGATGGACAACATGGCCGACAGCAGCCACCCTCTGCACACCGTCATCAGCAGCCAGAGGAGCTGTTCAGTGACAGACTGCTGCTTCCCAAGTGCCGATAGACCAATAGACTTAAGAACTCGCCTCACTGGGGGCGAGGAGGTGACACAGGACAGGGGGAAGAGATATCACATACACATACACTGTACTTAATCTGTATTTTTTGTATTTTTATTTATTTATTTGTATAGTTTTGCTTAATTTGATTTTAACTTGACACTGTTTGCCCTTTAAGCTGCTGGTCACCTTAATTTCCTGAGGGAGTCTTCCCAAGGGATCAATAAAGTACTGTCTAAGTCTCTCTCTCTAACACTCTGAACCGCTTCCCTCTTTCAGGTTCAAGTTCTGGAAGAACCGCAGCATCTTCCTGTTCAACATCGTGGTGGCGGACTTCCTGCTGGTGGCCTGCCTCCCCGTGAAGATCTACCACTACCAGCACCAGCAGCGGCGCAGCGCCGACACCGCGCTCTGCAAGATCATGCTCTTCATGCTCTTCCTCAACCGCGGCGCCAGCATCGCCTTCCTCGTCACGCTGTCCCTCGACCGCTACTTCAACGTGGTCCACCTGGGCCGGAGGAACTGCGTGGA
>CAJRST010006435.1:0-10732 GCA_907169785.1 Menidia menidia | reverse complement strand
TCCACGCAGTTCCTCCGGCCCAGGTGGACCACGTTGAAGTAGCGGTCCAGGGACAGCGTGACGAGGAAGGCGATGCTGGCGCCGCGGTTGAGGAAGAGCATGAAGAGCATGATCTTGCAGAGCGCGGTGTCGGCGCTGCGCCGCTGCTGGTGCTGGTAGTGGTAGATCTTCACGGGGAGGCAGGCCACCAGCAGGAAGTCCGCCACCACGATGTTGAACAGGAAGATGCTGCGGTTCTTCCAGAACTTGAACCTGAAAGAGGGAAGCGGTTCAGAGTGTTAGAGAGAGAGACTTAGACAGTACTTTATTGATCCCTTGGGAAGACTCCCTCAGGAAATTAAGGTGACCAGCAGCTTAAAGGGCAAACAGTGTCAAGTTAAAATCAAATTAAGCAAAACTATACAAATAAATAAATAAAAATACAAAAAATACAGATTAAGTACAGTGTATGTGTATGTGATATCTCTTCCCCCTGTCCTGTGTCACCTCCTCGCCCCCAGTGAGGCGAGTTCTTAAGTCTATTGGTCTATCGGCACTTGGGAAGCAGCAGTCTGTCACTGAACAGCTCCTCTGGCTGCTGATGACGGTGTGCAGAGGGTGGCTGCTGTCGGCCATGTTGTCCATCAGTTTGTTCAGTGTCCTGGCCTCTGCCACCGTCATCAGAGAGTCCAGCTTCATGCCGACCACGGACGTTCGGACGTTTCTAAAGAGACGCTCTCGTTTGGGAGGATTTATCTGACACATCTGATAAAAATGTGCATGCCGCCACTTCACAATCTGCTCCCCGGATCACGGGAGTTTGTTTATATTCGAATGATTTATTCTTTTTTTTCTTTTAACCCTTTAAAGCCTGATCCAAGAAAAATAGGAATGGATTTTTTTTAGTCTGAAGTCTCTCTTTGACCCCTCAACAACATATGAAGAAAAAAAACAGACATTATTTTGATCAAATTAACGTGCAATAAGTCAAAAATATATTTTGGTGTAGTCTTCTACTGGCTGTTATCAGGTTTATCTGAATGTGTACAACAGGGGTTTGAGCAAAGCTTTTACCATTGAATTTTGCAAAAAGTCTCAGATCCAAAAGACTTCAGAAACCGTATGTATCAGATATGACACATTTGGCATTATAGGGTTAATTATAATAATTTTCCACTGCTTCTCCGTCTGTTTTTGAGCTGGAAACCTTTAGAAACTCCTAACTAAACTACATTTAACTCATTAGTTTCAGTGACCAGCTTAATTTCCTCGATCTGAGCTGTTAAACCCAACAGATTCAGTTAATATTCTTGAATAAATCTGAGCTTTGCATCTACATTTTTACATAAACTTGAATAATTCAGATTGGGTTGTGTATAGGCTCATTAAGGTGCCACCCAGTGCTGGTCCAAGGTATCTGGGTCACTTCTGGGAGGGTTTTATGTCTCTGACTCTAAGCAAATGACCAGAGAAACGGCCTGTTTCTCTCCGTGACGTAAGACAGGTCCACGTACCTGAAGATGAAGATGTAGAGCACCGACAGGTTGAGAGGCAGACCCAGCACGAACTCTCCCACCATCACCCAGGAGAGGGTCAGGTACGTGGTCTCGGTCGGCGTTTTGCAGTGGTCAATCGTCTGGTTTGTAGTCATTGCTTTATCGTATGTAGATTTTCACCAACAAAACAGGGTTAAAGGTCTTCCAGCATCCCAAAGCCGAGTCCTCTGTCTGGATCCTGCTTTTTTTTCAGCTTTCTTCTGCTTTTCCGCTCCTTTCTCTTCTCCCTTTCAGGAAGTCTGAGAGCGGCCGAGATCGAGCAAACCTCTCCCATCCATGCTTGCTTATCCTGTGAAAAAAGGGCAGAAGAATAACGCTGTGAAAGAGAAAAGTATCCTCCCTGAGCCCGTGTGTGAAGCTACTGCCGATCCCTGAGAGGGGAAGCCTTTATAGCAGGCAGGAGGTGTGGTTTCTAGAGAGGGCTCAGCTTCCTGAGATCTGCTCTTTCTTTTTCTAACCAGGAAATTAAGAGCTTTAACTCAGCCCTGTGATAACGATAACGAAAGGTGATTATCTCACCGTGATCGTGAAACTGTCAGTTGGATCTTTTTCAGTGAAACTGGAAAAGAAAAATCCCGTGAAATTCCTCAGGCGGCCGTCTCCAGGAACCATCCTGCCCACACACGTCCCCCGAAATGCAAAGAGACCAGCATGAAAATGCAAAGACCTTGTTTTTTTTAAGGGAAACGTGGTTAAAAAAGTAAAGAAAAATAACTTTAGTCTAAGATGAATAAACTTAGATTCTAACCGACCAATCTTAGGCTTAAAAAATGCCTTCAGAGCCTTAATTAAAAATTCACCTTGATGACTAATGTATTAAAATCCTTTAGTTGAAGCTAAAACTTTGTACATATGTTTAAATCATCTTGATGGATGTAGTCAAAATTCACATCTGGCCTGATGTTTTAGAGACCACAGATGTGCAGACTTTCAAATCCAATAGAGACGTTTCCTGGTGAGTTTTGTTGTTTTTGTCTGAATAACCGACGACTGGACCCATTCTGAGGTCATAAGTCATCTCAATCAGCCCAAAAACAAAAAACCTAGACGATATTCTTGGATCACAATCTCTAAAAGGGGTAAATGTGCATAGATGTTTGGCTAAAACTGGGTCTGATTGCTAATTATTCATCTCAAATTTCACCAGGAAGTGCTCTATATATTGAGAGTTTCCATCAAACTGGTTTGTTTTTTAAGTTTCTTTGTCTCCTCTTTCCGTTCGTTTAATGGCTCTAAAGATCTGTAGAACTCCAATAAACTGAGGTCAGATTCTGATTATCTTTGCATTAGCGATTTCCTTGTTTCAGGCTTGTCAGTGATGATGTAACTTAACACTCATCAGCATTTAGCTTCATAGTTGTTTTAATTCAGCTGCCTCAGATCCAGCAGACCTCTGGGGGGCTTCACATTTAGCATAATTTTACACATCATCATTACCAGACCCCGTTCAGATTAAAGAGATCTATCAAAAATCCGTCTTAAAGCAGGGAAACATCTAAAACCAGGAACCAGCCCTGCTCCAAAGAATTTTCACTCAGTGGCTTTAGTATCATTTACAGACCTACAACGCTTTTTAAATATTTCTACAGTTGTTTGTGATTGATAAATCAACAAGGAAAACGCTGCTTTATTTAAAATGGTCAAAATGTAGCTGGAGGCTTTCACTGCTTTATAAGATTAATTCTATTTTCGTTTAAAATATTTTCTAAGTCTTTGGACTTCCTCATCAGAACCATTGATGCATTAAGAGTCAGGGACTCGTTTCTTCTGTGGAAAAATACATATTTATGTTTTTTTTTGGGGCCCAAACTGTATGTTTTCCTGCATAAACTGTGAGCAAATGGAAGAACATTTTCCGCCCCGATGGACGGATTTTTGTCCTCCTCTTTACAGTATGTTGATATTCAACATAAACATTGACAGAAATCTTAGCAATGATTTAGAGATGTGCAAAAAAAAACAACAACATGGTTGACCAACTGCAGACCGTCAAACTCACTGTTCTCTTCAAGTCAAACATTAAAACAACCTCTGACCATCAAACCATCAAAGAACAACAGCAGCCCTAAAACCCACCGAGCTAATGACTCAAAACCCATATAGAAACTTTAATATCTGTACAGGCTCACACATACAAACAAGAGGTTTTATTTCCCTGCTAATACCCTTACAGAACCATCTCAGACTGCCCCAGACATGAGGTAATGTGCAACAGGACGTGCACTTAGGCATTAAGACATTAGCGCTATTGCACCTTTGACCACAACATTGCGCATTTCACTCATCGAAACGTTGCGATTCTGCCACTTAAATGCTAACTGAGATTTCTAAAATAAGAGTCTGATTCCTCTTTCGTTTCTCGTTCGTTCCTGAACTGAATCAAGATGTACGGACGAGCTCGTTTTAAATGGAACATATGGTTAATTTTCCCCTTACATGATAACATGATGAGTCACAGCAGACTGAGAGGAGATGGTGCGGATAAGAGGCAAAAAAAACAACACAAAACCACAAGGCAGTTTTGCAAGAAACTTCTCTCAGCCACATGAACAAGCAAAAGAATTCATATCTATCTATTTTTGTTTTAAAAATGTTACCTGTAAGTGATGAAGTTTTGATGGTTTTATTTGACCTTTTGTGATCTGTTGTGGTAAAAAAACTGCTGTTCTTCATTTTAAGCTTTGCAGAATCACAACATTTTGAAAAGATAAATATGTTAATATGACATTTGTGTGGGTCTGCTGACGTTGTTCCACTTTGGGCCGCACAACAAGTTTTCACGCGTTTGCTTTCACACAGAAGCTTCTCTGCACAAACAGGAACCCCCTCTGCCCCGAGTAAACCCAGCAGAGCACCAGGCTGCGCACCATTAATGCAGCTTTTCAGCATTTTGGACAAAAAAAAAACTGAGATTAACACTCGGATAAAAGAGAAATGGTCTTTTTTTTATAGTTTTCTTAGCCCTATAATGCCAAATGTATCATATTTGATACATACGGTTTCTGAAGTCTTTTGGATCTGAGACTTTTTGCATCATTCAATGGTAAAAGCTCTGCTCAAAAATATATTTTGGTGTAGAAGACCACACCAAAATATATTTTTGACTTATTGCACACTAATTTGATCACAATAATGTCTGTTTTTTTTCTTAATATGTTGTTGAGGGGCCAAAGAAAGACTTCAGACTAAAAAAAATCCAATATTCCTCCTATTTTCTTGGATCGGGCTTTAAAGGGTTAGGCTATGATTATGCAGAAATGACAAAAGGACTCCTTTACCTTTAGCAGCTGATCCCTTAGCTCCCGGATGGTGAGCGATCCCTGCTGGTGTGTGAGAATGTGAGAATGTGAGAATGTGAGAATGTGACAGGTTGATATGTCCTCTCCAAACTGAATTACAGGCAAAAATAGCCGTGGTCCTTTGTGACGCTCTTCTCAACTCTGGCACCTCCTTTTACTGGCTGTGAACTGAATTCCAGCTCTGAATTTGCATGCATTTTTTCAAAATCTTTGCAGAATCTTTTTTAAAATCTGTGCTTTTATTTACTCCTTTTTTGATATGCAGTCTGATAGAAACCCAGAAGTACACAGACACCTTTATTTTTACTTGTTCTACAATTAGTCTAAGGTATCTTCACCAGTTTGGAGATTAAAGCTGAGAAGGTTTCTCAGAAATTGGACCCAGCTTTTTTAAAATCTTATCTCTCACTTTATAATCTGTATGGAAGCCTTAGAGTTTCCTGTCAGTTGCACATAAAATCAGCCAGATCTGTGAGATGGCCTAAGCGTTTAAGTTTGTTAAGGTCGTACTGTGGTTTTAGCTCTTTCTTATTCATTATCCAAAAGTTCTCGAATAAGTCCACTCTTCATAAAGAGTTGGTGGTTGCAAAACCGCTTACATAACTGTCTTTAAGTCAGATCTCTTATCTGTAAAGCAAAAATTTGTAGTTTTTGAGTGTTCTTGGAGAAACAACTTTGCTCTTTGATGGAATGGAGGAGTAGAATAAAGATAAATCTCTAAATGCTTCTACAACATCTGGATTTTAACGAAATCATTGTCATTTACATTGAATGGAGGGAGTGTGATGTTTGAACTGATAGTACACCGTGTCTTTTACCCGCCGGCGTTCGCTTTATAAATGGCAGCTATATGATTCTTCATGTGTGCCCCAACCTGAAAAACCGTATGCAGGATCTGACAGATTTCCGAGTGGCTTCTTGGAATGTCGGGAATGTTTACGTTTCCTAGACTTCAGCGACACCCAGCAGCTTTCTGTTCATCCTGAAGGCGGCCTAAAAGCGTGTTTGGGCTCCCTTAAACAGTATGAACACATTATTGTCGCCATGGGTTACCAGAAACTGGCCATTTCCTCTCAAACAGCACATGAGAGATGAGTTTTTTATGTAAAAAACGGTGTAGTGGCGAGCCATATTAACCCTGATTAGGGCTGTTTCCTACCCTAAACGTGCAATTCAAATGACAGGAACCAGAAAGGTGACATTTAAAGCCGTAGTTCCTTTTTTTGGTGTTTTAGATAATCTGTCGTGAGACCAGACCCTGAAATGTGTCCGTCTTACTTCACGTTTTCCTCAGATCAGTTGTTTTTTTTTAATATTGGGCGCCTTAACTAGACTTAACTTAGCTCACTTCTGCTTTTCACGTCTTGCTAAAGTTTGCTGGTTTCCTAGATTGTAAAACTGTGACATTTTGAACATGCAGACGGACATGCGTGTTGCGTGTTTTGTGGAAATATGATGAAATGTTGCATAACCATAGGAAGGAAATGACATGACAGTAGCTTCAGAAGACCATCATTTCCATCCCCAAAAGGGGAAATGCAGAATTTACCAAACACCTCAGACAGGAAGAGGCTAATAAATGAATGGACCTCAATTAATCTTTATTTATACAACACTTTTCATACACATCAAGTGCAACGCAGAGTGATTTACACAGATTAAAAACAGGAAAAAATGTTGAATAAACCCTATGTTCCTGTCCACTCCCCAAACTACACAAATACAAGTCTCTCATTTAAACAGAAATCAGAGAAATAATGTTTTAAAGTAAAAACGCTGCCTCAAACCTCACTGGCAATTTAAAGGAAACTAAAACACAAGAGAGAAGACGGAAAAATCCAATAAAATAGGGCAGGAGTCAATCAAATCCAGTTACATTCAATAAGAACACGTGGGCTAGATATTACATCAAACTATAATTAAGACGAATAGGAGAAAAAATCCAATTAACGGTTATCAAATACATTCAGCTAAAAGCTTTACATAAAAGGAGGTTTTCTATGAAAACACCAGCAGCCCTCAGGTCCTCGGGGAGACTCACAAACCACCAGAAGACGACAACAGACAAGGAAAAAAACAGGAGAGCTTCTGTACAGAGAATGAATTAAAGTGGAAGCTGAAGGGATGGAGCTGATGAAAAACACAGAGAAGGGAAGAAAGAGCGCAAGAGAAGCTGGGCGGGAGACAGAATAATAACAAAACAGGGAAATCCAAACCAGTTCAGCAGCACAAACTCAAGAAAAACACAAAATTAAAGCCTCAGATCACAGAATATGCAAAAAAAACTGACTTAAAAAGCAGAAAAAAGTCCCAGAAAACATACGATAGCTCCATATCTCCACCGAAATGCTACACTTACCCAATAATTATGCCTCTACACAGACTCCAGCTGAGTTCTGATAGGAGGAGGCTGCACATGCACAAACCCGTCCCCAGATCTCTTTATCAGTCAGAGAGAGGAACGGAAGATAAGGTGTTCCATCCAGAGAGCAAAACAAAATCTAAATGGGTTTAGCAGCTTAGAGGCAAAACACACAAACGTGGATCCATGCTCAGATTTGTTGTCTCTTGGTGAATTCTTTATTGTGTCCATAAGAACAACATGAACAGAAATCCCACCAGGCTGTGTTCATCTGTGTTTATCTGAGTCATAAACATAAATCACAACCTCTCAGATTTGCGTCTCACAGCTGCAGCCTCAGTTAGAGACTCATCTCCATCTTAGGCTAACTTTAAAACTTGTTTTTGTTCAATTCCCACCACAGGAAGTGAAGTTTGACACCTTTTTAAAATGCACTCTGCTTAGAAATGCATGGCACTGTCATGCATAGCAAGTAAATTATGGTGCAAACGTACTACTTACACACTATCACGATAATAATCTTCTTATAATTCAATAGAAATATTCTTTATTTTAACAGTGTTGTCAAACCCCATAACCCTAGGGGGAGACAAAGAGCCAAGACATCCCTCATTGTTGTGTTCACAAATTTTGACTCTTTGAAATCAAATAGTGAATTCATGTTTTAGCTAGTTTTGTAAAGCCACATCAGACATGTCCACAGCTAGCATTATTATGCTTTTAGAAATAAATTATTTGCTTTAAACTGAACCACTATAAGGCTTCTGATGGCGTGCCAGAACCCTGTTCTCCATCCCCCTGCATATCCCTCATCCCTTCTATCAGATCCAACAAATCCTGATAACCACAGCGGAAAATCAACAGCTTCTGCCTCCAAAAACCACAGCAGTGATACGGTTATATCAGTCCAACCAGATTCTCATATTCCTGTTGTTGCCTTACCTTCTTTGGGACAATTTCGAGTCTTTTTTGTTAATTTTTTCTTTCGAAAAGCAGAGTTGGTACTTTTATGTTACTGAATGAGAGCAGAGGCACAAATAAACCCCTCAGTGCTTCCTTTAAAACACCAGCTAATGTATTCTACAAAGGCTTTACCTTATAAATGCATCATTTTAGCTGACTCTGTGATGTTTATCAGACTTTATGTGGATCCTCTCAGTGTAAAAGTTAAAGCATGTTATGGTCTCGATCCTCCTATCTGAACCTTGTGGTCAAATGATGAGTTTGACCGTATTCCATTAGTCTGATGGCATAAAGGGAAACTCTTACTCCATTAATAAAGCTTCAGATGTGAAATCCTCCCTCCTGCTCTTTTATTTATTGACTATATGACTCCCAGCTGGAATGACCCAGTGAGTAAAGCAGGAGCCAAATTCCACATCACCAAACACATCCCGGAGCAGAACGGTTTAAAGTTACTTCAGTAAATGTTCAGCTGATCGAAACTGAAGGTGAATCAGCCCACGACTAACACCCATTAGTCACAAAACTCAGAGAAGAGGGGAACTCAGAGAAGAACAAACAAAAGAAAACTGTTGGAAATAAGACTGTGTACGTGTTATAGCACAGGTAAAAAGGTGAGTATTCGTCTAATGACACAAAACACTCAGTGGAAATTATAAAAAAAATCACTTCTGATGATGATCCTGGTTCCTATTTAAGGTTTAATCATCCATACCGACTCTTTAAAGGTCTTTTTAAGGGTTTTTAACCCTGTAATGCCAAATGTATCATATTTGATTCATACGGTTTCTGAAATGTTTTGCGTCTGACACCTTTTGCATAATTTAATGGTAAAAACTTTCCTCAAAATCCTATTGTACACAATCAGATACACCTGATAACAGGGGGCAGAAGACTACACAGAAAATAATCTTGACTTATCGCATAGTAATAAATTATTAATATAAAAAATCTATTTCGTTTTTTTTTAAACATATTTTGTTAAAAGGCCAAATAAAGACTTCAAACCCCAAAAAGTAATTTTCTGTTTTGTTTTATTCTTGGATCGGGCTTTAAAGGGTTAAGAATCCTGACTTATCTCAGCGTAATAAATCATGAATATTGAATCATTATTTCTGTGTTGTTTTTTTTTCTTATTTTTATAAAGGGCCTAACAAAGACTTTAAGAAAAAAGCTCTCTGTTTTTTCTTGGATCAGGCTTTAAAGGGTTAAACAGTGGGTGGATGTGTGACACAATAATATGAGCCATTAACCGGTCATACATTACAAACATGGGTCAGTCTGATCCAACTTTTACTGGATCCTTACAGGGAAATTAAACGTACTCTGTTTTATGAGGCGATAAAGGTTCATAACGTCTAAATTTTAACACATAAAAACACATCAGAGCTCAAACATTAAAGAAAAAAATGACCTCATTAAGGTGTTTAATGAGGTTGAGCTTGAAAATACAGATATTTCACACGCTGTTAACGGTTTTAACGGAGCCTGTGCAGCTCTCTCTGCTTTGTTTATGGATTTCCTCTCAGATTTGGATGCAAACAAACAGATTATTATACTGAGAAAGTCCTCCGGTTTAAATCACGGTTCTGATCAACACGGGCGACCGGCAGAATAAGCAAAAACAGGCCTGACATTTCATTTTCTGTAAACTTTTCATCGGCCTTTTCGAAAATATTTACAGTTTTGCAGGGGTTTTCGGCCCCGGGGTCAGAAGTTCGTCGGGTTTTTGTCTTTTTTGTGTAGTGCCACTAAGTCCCACACAGGTGAAACTCAGAGAAATGATGCATTTCTATTCAAACCAGACAGTAAATAGAGACTCAACCTGACTCATTTACATTAGTATTGATGATATCATTGCAGAGAGTGTCTGATTAAAGGCACGATCTGAACCTCTGCCTATCTCAGAGTGTGACTCAGTGTTTATTATTGTTACTTATTTGGAGAAAATTTACCCGGTCATGTTGTGATCTGTGTTAATGGAAAAATGAGATCACTGAGCAGCTTCCAGTGTAAAGACAAGTCATCCTCCTCACAGAAGCTCCCCGAATGGATTCAAAAAGGTACTTTCAAAGCTTTTCTCACCTTTGAGGAAACATATGAGGCTGAATGTAAACTCCTTTAACAGTTTAAGTCCAGAGACCCCTAAATTTAGGACAAAGTTAGGAGTGATGGTTGTTCATTTTAAATCTCTTCATTTTTCTGTTGATTTTCTGGTAATGTGCACAGTTAAATTACATTAAATAGATTTTATTTAAACATGCAGTTATGAGTGGTAAAGATTTTTTATTGCTAATAATTAGCTTCTTTACAAAGGACATTTTTACAAACGCGTATTTTTGGAAGCTCATGGGAAAGTCTTTCATTTGATAAGAAGTCTACAGTAGATTTGGCCTTGTGACCAAAAATACCCCAAAAGAAATGTCTGACATTTGGGATGACACCCAAACCCCCCCCCCAACCAGTGAGAGTGAAAACTGAACCAGTTTCAAGCCAAATTAGAAAAACATGAGCTAATCCAGAGAAATCTATCTATCTATCTATCTATCTATCTATCTATCTATCTATCTATC
>CAJRST010006424.1:0-10732 GCA_907169785.1 Menidia menidia | reverse complement strand
GATAGATAGATAGATAGATAGATAGATAGATAGATAGATAGATAGATTTCTCTGGATTAGCTCATGTTTTTCTAATTTGGCTTGAAACTGGTTCAGTTTTCACTCTCACTGGTTGGGGGGGGGGTTTGGGTGTCATCCCAAATGTCAGACATTTCTTTTGGGGTATTTTTGGTCACAAGGCCAAATCTACTGTAGACTTCTTATCAAATGAAAGACTTTCCCATGAGCTTCCAAAAATACGCGTTTGTAAAAATGTCCTTTGTAAAGAAGCTAATTATTAGCAATAAAAAATCTTTACCACTCATAACTGCATGTTTAAATAAAATCTATTTAATGTAATTTAACTGTGCACATTACCAGAAAATCAACAGAAAAATGAAGAGATTTAAAATGAACAACCATCACTCCTAACTTTGTCCTAAATTTAGGGGTCTCTGGACTTAAACTGTTAAAGGAGTTTACATTCAGCCTCATATGTTTCCTCAAAGGTGAGAAAAGCTTTGAAAGTACCTTTTTGAATCCATTCGGGGAGCTTCTGTGAGGAGGATGACTTGTCTTTACACTGGAAGCTGCTCAGTGATCTCATTTTTCCATTAACACAGATCACAACATGACCGGGTAAATTTTCTCCAAATAAGTAACAATAATAAACACTGAGTCACACTCTGAGATAGGCAGAGGTTCAGATCGTGCCTTTAATCAGACACTCTCTGCAATGATATCATCAATACTAATGTAAATGAGTCAGGTTGAGTCTCTATTTACTGTCTGGTTTGAATAGAAATGCATCATTTCTCTGAGTTTCACCTGTGTGGGACTTAGTGGCACTACACAAAAAAGACAAAAACCCGACGAACTTCTGACCCCGGGGCCGAAAACCCCTGCAAAACTGTAAATATTTTCGAAAAGGCCGATGAAAAGTTTACAGAAAATGAAATGTCAGGCCTGTTTTTGCTTATTCTGCCGGTCGCCCGTGTTGATCAGAACCGTGATTTAAACCGGAGGACTTTCTCAGTATAATAATCTGTTTGTTTGCATCCAAATCTGAGAGGAAATCCATAAACAAAGCAGAGAGAGCTGCACAGGCTCCGTTAAAACCGTTAACAGCGTGTGAAATATCTGTATTTTCAAGCTCAACCTCATTAAACACCTTAATGAGGTCATTTTTTTCTTTAATGTTTGAGCTCTGATGTGTTTTTATGTGTTAAAATTTAGACGTTATGAACCTTTATCGCCTCATAAAACAGAGTACGTTTAATTTCCCTGTAAGGATCCAGTAAAAGTTGGATCAGACTGACCCATGTTTGTAATGTATGACCGGTTAATGGCTCATATTATTGTGTCACACATCCACCCACTGTTTAACCCTTTAAAGCCTGATCCAAGAAAAAACAGAGAGCTTTTTTCTTAAAGTCTTTGTTAGGCCCTTTATAAAAATAAGAAAAAAAAACAACACAGAAATAATGATTCAATATTCATGATTTATTACGCTGAGATAAGTCAGGATTCTTAACCCTTTAAAGCCCGATCCAAGAATAAAACAAAACAGAAAATTACTTTTTGGGGTTTGAAGTCTTTATTTGGCCTTTTAACAAAATATGTTTAAAAAAAAACGAAATAGATTTTTTATATTAATAATTTATTACTATGCGATAAGTCAAGATTATTTTCTGTGTAGTCTTCTGCCCCCTGTTATCAGGTGTATCTGATTGTGTACAATAGGATTTTGAGGAAAGTTTTTACCATTAAATTATGCAAAAGGTGTCAGACGCAAAACATTTCAGAAACCGTATGAATCAAATATGATACATTTGGCATTACAGGGTTAAAAACCCTTAAAAAGACCTTTAAAGAGTCGGTATGGATGATTAAACCTTAAATAGGAACCAGGATCATCATCAGAAGTGATTTTTTTTATAATTTCCACTGAGTGTTTTGTGTCATTAGACGAATACTCACCTTTTTACCTGTGCTATAACACGTACACAGTCTTATTTCCAACAGTTTTCTTTTGTTTGTTCTTCTCTGAGTTCCCCTCTTCTCTGAGTTTTGTGACTAATGGGTGTTAGTCGTGGGCTGATTCACCTTCAGTTTCGATCAGCTGAACATTTACTGAAGTAACTTTAAACCGTTCTGCTCCGGGATGTGTTTGGTGATGTGGAATTTGGCTCCTGCTTTACTCACTGGGTCATTCCAGCTGGGAGTCATATAGTCAATAAATAAAAGAGCAGGAGGGAGGATTTCACATCTGAAGCTTTATTAATGGAGTAAGAGTTTCCCTTTATGCCATCAGACTAATGGAATACGGTCAAACTCATCATTTGACCACAAGGTTCAGATAGGAGGATCGAGACCATAACATGCTTTAACTTTTACACTGAGAGGATCCACATAAAGTCTGATAAACATCACAGAGTCAGCTAAAATGATGCATTTATAAGGTAAAGCCTTTGTAGAATACATTAGCTGGTGTTTTAAAGGAAGCACTGAGGGGTTTATTTGTGCCTCTGCTCTCATTCAGTAACATAAAAGTACCAACTCTGCTTTTCGAAAGAAAAAATTAACAAAAAAGACTCGAAATTGTCCCAAAGAAGGTAAGGCAACAACAGGAATATGAGAATCTGGTTGGACTGATATAACCGTATCACTGCTGTGGTTTTTGGAGGCAGAAGCTGTTGATTTTCCGCTGTGGTTATCAGGATTTGTTGGATCTGATAGAAGGGATGAGGGATATGCAGGGGGATGGAGAACAGGGTTCTGGCACGCCATCAGAAGCCTTATAGTGGTTCAGTTTAAAGCAAATAATTTATTTCTAAAAGCATAATAATGCTAGCTGTGGACATGTCTGATGTGGCTTTACAAAACTAGCTAAAACATGAATTCACTATTTGATTTCAAAGAGTCAAAATTTGTGAACACAACAATGAGGGATGTCTTGGCTCTTTGTCTCCCCCTAGGGTTATGGGGTTTGACAACACTGTTAAAATAAAGAATATTTCTATTGAATTATAAGAAGATTATTATCGTGATAGTGTGTAAGTAGTACGTTTGCACCATAATTTACTTGCTATGCATGACAGTGCCATGCATTTCTAAGCAGAGTGCATTTTAAAAAGGTGTCAAACTTCACTTCCTGTGGTGGGAATTGAACAAAAACAAGTTTTAAAGTTAGCCTAAGATGGAGATGAGTCTCTAACTGAGGCTGCAGCTGTGAGACGCAAATCTGAGAGGTTGTGATTTATGTTTATGACTCAGATAAACACAGATGAACACAGCCTGGTGGGATTTCTGTTCATGTTGTTCTTATGGACACAATAAAGAATTCACCAAGAGACAACAAATCTGAGCATGGATCCACGTTTGTGTGTTTTGCCTCTAAGCTGCTAAACCCATTTAGATTTTGTTTTGCTCTCTGGATGGAACACCTTATCTTCCGTTCCTCTCTCTGACTGATAAAGAGATCTGGGGACGGGTTTGTGCATGTGCAGCCTCCTCCTATCAGAACTCAGCTGGAGTCTGTGTAGAGGCATAATTATTGGGTAAGTGTAGCATTTCGGTGGAGATATGGAGCTATCGTATGTTTTCTGGGACTTTTTTCTGCTTTTTAAGTCAGTTTTTTTTGCATATTCTGTGATCTGAGGCTTTAATTTTGTGTTTTTCTTGAGTTTGTGCTGCTGAACTGGTTTGGATTTCCCTGTTTTGTTATTATTCTGTCTCCCGCCCAGCTTCTCTTGCGCTCTTTCTTCCCTTCTCTGTGTTTTTCATCAGCTCCATCCCTTCAGCTTCCACTTTAATTCATTCTCTGTACAGAAGCTCTCCTGTTTTTTTCCTTGTCTGTTGTCGTCTTCTGGTGGTTTGTGAGTCTCCCCGAGGACCTGAGGGCTGCTGGTGTTTTCATAGAAAACCTCCTTTTATGTAAAGCTTTTAGCTGAATGTATTTGATAACCGTTAATTGGATTTTTTCTCCTATTCGTCTTAATTATAGTTTGATGTAATATCTAGCCCACGTGTTCTTATTGAATGTAACTGGATTTGATTGACTCCTGCCCTATTTTATTGGATTTTTCCGTCTTCTCTCTTGTGTTTTAGTTTCCTTTAAATTGCCAGTGAGGTTTGAGGCAGCGTTTTTACTTTAAAACATTATTTCTCTGATTTCTGTTTAAATGAGAGACTTGTATTTGTGTAGTTTGGGGAGTGGACAGGAACATAGGGTTTATTCAACATTTTTTCCTGTTTTTAATCTGTGTAAATCACTCTGCGTTGCACTTGATGTGTATGAAAAGTGTTGTATAAATAAAGATTAATTGAGGTCCATTCATTTATTAGCCTCTTCCTGTCTGAGGTGTTTGGTAAATTCTGCATTTCCCCTTTTGGGGATGGAAATGATGGTCTTCTGAAGCTACTGTCATGTCATTTCCTTCCTATGGTTATGCAACATTTCATCATATTTCCACAAAACACGCAACACGCATGTCCGTCTGCATGTTCAAAATGTCACAGTTTTACAATCTAGGAAACCAGCAAACTTTAGCAAGACGTGAAAAGCAGAAGTGAGCTAAGTTAAGTCTAGTTAAGGCGCCCAATATTAAAAAAAAACAACTGATCTGAGGAAAACGTGAAGTAAGACGGACACATTTCAGGGTCTGGTCTCACGACAGATTATCTAAAACACCAAAAAAAGGAACTACGGCTTTAAATGTCACCTTTCTGGTTCCTGTCATTTGAATTGCACGTTTAGGGTAGGAAACAGCCCTAATCAGGGTTAATATGGCTCGCCACTACACCGTTTTTTACATAAAAAACTCATCTCTCATGTGCTGTTTGAGAGGAAATGGCCAGTTTCTGGTAACCCATGGCGACAATAATGTGTTCATACTGTTTAAGGGAGCCCAAACACGCTTTTAGGCCGCCTTCAGGATGAACAGAAAGCTGCTGGGTGTCGCTGAAGTCTAGGAAACGTAAACATTCCCGACATTCCAAGAAGCCACTCGGAAATCTGTCAGATCCTGCATACGGTTTTTCAGGTTGGGGCACACATGAAGAATCATATAGCTGCCATTTATAAAGCGAACGCCGGCGGGTAAAAGACACGGTGTACTATCAGTTCAAACATCACACTCCCTCCATTCAATGTAAATGACAATGATTTCGTTAAAATCCAGATGTTGTAGAAGCATTTAGAGATTTATCTTTATTCTACTCCTCCATTCCATCAAAGAGCAAAGTTGTTTCTCCAAGAACACTCAAAAACTACAAATTTTTGCTTTACAGATAAGAGATCTGACTTAAAGACAGTTATGTAAGCGGTTTTGCAACCACCAACTCTTTATGAAGAGTGGACTTATTCGAGAACTTTTGGATAATGAATAAGAAAGAGCTAAAACCACAGTACGACCTTAACAAACTTAAACGCTTAGGCCATCTCACAGATCTGGCTGATTTTATGTGCAACTGACAGGAAACTCTAAGGCTTCCATACAGATTATAAAGTGAGAGATAAGATTTTAAAAAAGCTGGGTCCAATTTCTGAGAAACCTTCTCAGCTTTAATCTCCAAACTGGTGAAGATACCTTAGACTAATTGTAGAACAAGTAAAAATAAAGGTGTCTGTGTACTTCTGGGTTTCTATCAGACTGCATATCAAAAAAGGAGTAAATAAAAGCACAGATTTTAAAAAAGATTCTGCAAAGATTTTGAAAAAATGCATGCAAATTCAGAGCTGGAATTCAGTTCACAGCCAGTAAAAGGAGGTGCCAGAGTTGAGAAGAGCGTCACAAAGGACCACGGCTATTTTTGCCTGTAATTCAGTTTGGAGAGGACATATCAACCTGTCACATTCTCACATTCTCACATTCTCACATTCTCACACACCAGCAGGGATCGCTCACCATCCGGGAGCTAAGGGATCAGCTGCTAAAGGTAAAGGAGTCCTTTTGTCATTTCTGCATAATCATAGCCTAACCCTTTAAAGCCCGATCCAAGAAAATAGGAGGAATATTGGATTTTTTTTAGTCTGAAGTCTTTCTTTGGCCCCTCAACAACATATTAAGAAAAAAAACAGACATTATTGTGATCAAATTAGTGTGCAATAAGTCAAAAATATATTTTGGTGTGGTCTTCTACACCAAAATATATTTTTGAGCAGAGCTTTTACCATTGAATGATGCAAAAAGTCTCAGATCCAAAAGACTTCAGAAACCGTATGTATCAAATATGATACATTTGGCATTATAGGGCTAAGAAAACTATAAAAAAAAGACCATTTCTCTTTTATCCGAGTGTTAATCTCAGTTTTTTTTTTGTCCAAAATGCTGAAAAGCTGCATTAATGGTGCGCAGCCTGGTGCTCTGCTGGGTTTACTCGGGGCAGAGGGGGTTCCTGTTTGTGCAGAGAAGCTTCTGTGTGAAAGCAAACGCGTGAAAACTTGTTGTGCGGCCCAAAGTGGAACAACGTCAGCAGACCCACACAAATGTCATATTAACATATTTATCTTTTCAAAATGTTGTGATTCTGCAAAGCTTAAAATGAAGAACAGCAGTTTTTTTACCACAACAGATCACAAAAGGTCAAATAAAACCATCAAAACTTCATCACTTACAGGTAACATTTTTAAAACAAAAATAGATAGATATGAATTCTTTTGCTTGTTCATGTGGCTGAGAGAAGTTTCTTGCAAAACTGCCTTGTGGTTTTGTGTTGTTTTTTTTGCCTCTTATCCGCACCATCTCCTCTCAGTCTGCTGTGACTCATCATGTTATCATGTAAGGGGAAAATTAACCATATGTTCCATTTAAAACGAGCTCGTCCGTACATCTTGATTCAGTTCAGGAACGAACGAGAAACGAAAGAGGAATCAGACTCTTATTTTAGAAATCTCAGTTAGCATTTAAGTGGCAGAATCGCAACGTTTCGATGAGTGAAATGCGCAATGTTGTGGTCAAAGGTGCAATAGCGCTAATGTCTTAATGCCTAAGTGCACGTCCTGTTGCACATTACCTCATGTCTGGGGCAGTCTGAGATGGTTCTGTAAGGGTATTAGCAGGGAAATAAAACCTCTTGTTTGTATGTGTGAGCCTGTACAGATATTAAAGTTTCTATATGGGTTTTGAGTCATTAGCTCGGTGGGTTTTAGGGCTGCTGTTGTTCTTTGATGGTTTGATGGTCAGAGGTTGTTTTAATGTTTGACTTGAAGAGAACAGTGAGTTTGACGGTCTGCAGTTGGTCAACCATGTTGTTGTTTTTTTTTGCACATCTCTAAATCATTGCTAAGATTTCTGTCAATGTTTATGTTGAATATCAACATACTGTAAAGAGGAGGACAAAAATCCGTCCATCGGGGCGGAAAATGTTCTTCCATTTGCTCACAGTTTATGCAGGAAAACATACAGTTTGGGCCCCAAAAAAAAACATAAATATGTATTTTTCCACAGAAGAAACGAGTCCCTGACTCTTAATGCATCAATGGTTCTGATGAGGAAGTCCAAAGACTTAGAAAATATTTTAAACGAAAATAGAATTAATCTTATAAAGCAGTGAAAGCCTCCAGCTACATTTTGACCATTTTAAATAAAGCAGCGTTTTCCTTGTTGATTTATCAATCACAAACAACTGTAGAAATATTTAAAAAGCGTTGTAGGTCTGTAAATGATACTAAAGCCACTGAGTGAAAATTCTTTGGAGCAGGGCTGGTTCCTGGTTTTAGATGTTTCCCTGCTTTAAGACGGATTTTTGATAGATCTCTTTAATCTGAACGGGGTCTGGTAATGATGATGTGTAAAATTATGCTAAATGTGAAGCCCCCCAGAGGTCTGCTGGATCTGAGGCAGCTGAATTAAAACAACTATGAAGCTAAATGCTGATGAGTGTTAAGTTACATCATCACTGACAAGCCTGAAACAAGGAAATCGCTAATGCAAAGATAATCAGAATCTGACCTCAGTTTATTGGAGTTCTACAGATCTTTAGAGCCATTAAACGAACGGAAAGAGGAGACAAAGAAACTTAAAAAACAAACCAGTTTGATGGAAACTCTCAATATATAGAGCACTTCCTGGTGAAATTTGAGATGAATAATTAGCAATCAGACCCAGTTTTAGCCAAACATCTATGCACATTTACCCCTTTTAGAGATTGTGATCCAAGAATATCGTCTAGGTTTTTTGTTTTTGGGCTGATTGAGATGACTTATGACCTCAGAATGGGTCCAGTCGTCGGTTATTCAGACAAAAACAACAAAACTCACCAGGAAACGTCTCTATTGGATTTGAAAGTCTGCACATCTGTGGTCTCTAAAACATCAGGCCAGATGTGAATTTTGACTACATCCATCAAGATGATTTAAACATATGTACAAAGTTTTAGCTTCAACTAAAGGATTTTAATACATTAGTCATCAAGGTGAATTTTTAATTAAGGCTCTGAAGGCATTTTTTAAGCCTAAGATTGGTCGGTTAGAATCTAAGTTTATTCATCTTAGACTAAAGTTATTTTTCTTTACTTTTTTAACCACGTTTCCCTTAAAAAAAACAAGGTCTTTGCATTTTCATGCTGGTCTCTTTGCATTTCGGGGGACGTGTGTGGGCAGGATGGTTCCTGGAGACGGCCGCCTGAGGAATTTCACGGGATTTTTCTTTTCCAGTTTCACTGAAAAAGATCCAACTGACAGTTTCACGATCACGGTGAGATAATCACCTTTCGTTATCGTTATCACAGGGCTGAGTTAAAGCTCTTAATTTCCTGGTTAGAAAAAGAAAGAGCAGATCTCAGGAAGCTGAGCCCTCTCTAGAAACCACACCTCCTGCCTGCTATAAAGGCTTCCCCTCTCAGGGATCGGCAGTAGCTTCACACACGGGCTCAGGGAGGATACTTTTCTCTTTCACAGCGTTATTCTTCTGCCCTTTTTTCACAGGATAAGCAAGCATGGATGGGAGAGGTTTGCTCGATCTCGGCCGCTCTCAGACTTCCTGAAAGGGAGAAGAGAAAGGAGCGGAAAAGCAGAAGAAAGCTGAAAAAAAAGCAGGATCCAGACAGAGGACTCGGCTTTGGGATGCTGGAAGACCTTTAACCCTGTTTTGTTGGTGAAAATCTACATACGATAAAGCAATGACTACAAACCAGACGATTGACCACTGCAAAACGCCGACCGAGACCACGTACCTGACCCTCTCCTGGGTGATGGTGGGAGAGTTCGTGCTGGGTCTGCCTCTCAACCTGTCGGTGCTCTACATCTTCATCTTCAGGTACGTGGACCTGTCTTACGTCACGGAGAGAAACAGGCCGTTTCTCTGGTCATTTGCTTAGAGTCAGAGACATAAAACCCTCCCAGAAGTGACCCAGATACCTTGGACCAGCACTGGGTGGCACCTTAATGAGCCTATACACAACCCAATCTGAATTATTCAAGTTTATGTAAAAATGTAGATGCAAAGCTCAGATTTATTCAAGAATATTAACTGAATCTGTTGGGTTTAACAGCTCAGATCGAGGAAATTAAGCTGGTCACTGAAACTAATGAGTTAAATGTAGTTTAGTTAGGAGTTTCTAAAGGTTTCCAGCTCAAAAACAGACGGAGAAGCAGTGGAAAATTATTATAATTAACCCTATAATGCCAAATGTGTCATATCTGATACATACGGTTTCTGAAGTCTTTTGGATCTGAGACTTTTTGCAAAATTCAATGGTAAAAGCTTTGCTCAAACCCCTGTTGTACACATTCAGATAAACCTGATAACAGCCAGTAGAAGACTACACCAAAATATATTTTTGACTTATTGCACGTTAATTTGATCAAAATAATGTCTGTTTTTTTTCTTCATATGTTGTTGAGGGGTCAAAGAGAGACTTCAGACTAAAAAAAATCCATTCCTATTTTTCTTGGATCAGGCTTTAAAGGGTTAAAAGAAAAAAAAGAATAAATCATTCGAATATAAACAAACTCCCGTGATCCGGGGAGCAGATTGTGAAGTGGCGGCATGCACATTTTTATCAGATGTGTCAGATAAATCCTCCCAAACGAGAGCGTCTCTTTAGAAACGTCCGAACGTCCGTGGTCGGCATGAAGCTGGACTCTCTGATGACGGTGGCAGAGGCCAGGACACTGAACAAACTGATGGACAACATGGCCGACAGCAGCCACCCTCTGCACACCGTCATCAGCAGCCAGAGGAGCTGTTCAGTGACAGACTGCTGCTTCCCAAGTGCCGATAGACCAATAGACTTAAGAACTCGCCTCACTGGGGGCGAGGAGGTGACACAGGACAGGGGGAAGAGATATCACATACACATACACTGTACTTAATCTGTATTTTTTGTATTTTTATTTATTTATTTGTATAGTTTTGCTTAATTTGATTTTAACTTGACACTGTTTGCCCTTTAAGCTGCTGGTCACCTTAATTTCCTGAGGGAGTCTTCCCAAGGGATCAATAAAGTACTGTCTAAGTCTCTCTCTCTAACACTCTGAACCGCTTCCCTCTTTCAGGTTCAAGTTCTGGAAGAACCGCAGCATCTTCCTGTTCAACATCGTGGTGGCGGACTTCCTGCTGGTGGCCTGCCTCCCCGTGAAGATCTACCACTACCAGCACCAGCAGCGGCGCAGCGCCGACACCGCGCTCTGCAAGATCATGCTCTTCATGCTCTTCCTCAACCGCGGCGCCAGCATCGCCTTCCTCGTCACGCTGTCCCTGGACCGCTACTTCAACGTGGTCCACCTGGGCCGGAGGAACTGCGTGGA
>CAJRST010006413.1:0-10734 GCA_907169785.1 Menidia menidia | reverse complement strand
TTTTTTAAAACAATTTTAAAAATGTTTAAAATACTATATATCTGTGTGTTTATATAAGAAAGTCAAATGGAGATTTTCTTTTTTCTTAAATAAATGTAAATAAAATCTTTGGGGTAAACCTGTGAGACACAAAGTGCCCATGTATAGAGAATGGCCCAAATAGATTATAAAAAGAGTCTGTAATATGTAATATGTAAATGAAATAATACGAAAAAAATATTTAGCTAAAACATAAGCTTTAGAACACAGAAGGTTGCAGCTCAGGGTCATTGGAGGTCACTGAGGAAAATAAGGAACCATACTAAGCTAAGCTACATAGCAACGGATAAGTAACACACAGCACCATCAAAGCTACAAATATGTGTTTTATAAGCTAAATAGACCACAGAAAAATATTGGTGTAACAGCACAGCAGCACTTTCTGATCACTGATTAGGAGAAGAAGAGAGGAAACTATGATAGCATTTAAAGCTACATCAGAAACAGGGAAACAACCAGCGCTAACAACAAGCTACACTAGCTTCAAACAGAAGCTAAATCCTCTTAAAAGCTGAAAATATTTATATTTGGACAACATCAGGCATCAAAAACCGAGTTGGACATCAAGCAGCATCATGTTAACTGAATGCAGAGTAAACAGGAACACGGAACAGGCGGCACTGGGTCAAATAGGCTGTGCTAAACCTGAAAGACTCCTAGCACACAGCACAGAGGTTACAGCCTAATATTAAAGTGAGCACATTTGCTTCTCTACCCAGAGACATTTAACTGATTGTGGATTCAGTGCTTACTGTCATTTTTCACAGGAAAATAGCAGCTCAAAGTACAGTATTTTTTAAGTATGCATATTTCCTAGAGTACTTTCTGACTGACTGAAGTGATAAATTGTTCCTAGTTTATGCAGAACATCATTACCAATATTTCAGAATCAATAGCATATGAATATTTATTCACAGACCTTATCTGTTTTTCAAGAACCAAATATTCAACAATGAAAACAGTTAATTAAATTATTTTAACCCCTAGTAGTAATAACCCTCTGTGAAATAAATGAAAAGATTGGGAGTTCTGAAATAACAATAACTGTAAACAATATAAAAAGTTAGTAAATGCTATTTCAGAAAGTACAAAGGGATACACATTTATTTTCTACTCCTAATTAGTTCCAGCCACTAGTCTTTATTTAGAGTTTCACCACAGTAAATCTGCCCTCTATATTGGCTGTGTCCTGTTTCAGTACATGTTGTGCAAACCTTTGTGGTTAATAACTATAATAATAATGCAATTAAGAAGCTTCAAGTTAGGCTTCGCCTTGATTAGCTGATTTCCATTGTTAGCTCGGGTGTGGATAGGCTGGGTCCATTGTGAGGCGGAGAGACATTGGCTAAACTTTCAGTGGGAGAATGGAGAGGGGTGAAGCCTTTTGGATGGTAGAAGCAGAGTAATGGAGCCAGGTAGCACCAACCAGACCTAAAAAGCAGAGAAGGGTGACGTAATCCCCATACATGTAAACTTTAGAAATGTGGAAATATGGCAAATTGACATCAAAACCCAAACCAAAATCCACCTGCTCTAAACTCTCTTCTACCCTCACTGTTCGTGGAAGCTTCATGTAGTTCAATAAAACTAATTTTTTGGGCAAGTGTAGATTATTGGCAATGTTGACACTGACCTCTGGGCCTGTAGCCTTTC
Source organism: Menidia menidia (assembly GCA_907169785.1). Taxonomy (NCBI): domain Eukaryota; kingdom Metazoa; phylum Chordata; class Actinopteri; order Atheriniformes; family Atherinopsidae; genus Menidia; species Menidia menidia. Next base: position 9,042 of record CAJRST010006413.1, on the reverse strand, counting down.
TCACCTTTGTCAGATGGTTTATCTGTCTAATCCTCATCACATATCTGTGGAATGTCTCAACCAGCATTTCGTTGTGGTTATCCAGTATTTTTCCAGTTGGTTATAAGGGCTCGTCCGGGATTTGAATCCAGGACCCAAAGCGAGAATCATACTCCTAGACCAACGAGCCACTTTCATCGTTACACAGAAACCACCATGAGAAGGGAGTCTGCAGAAGCCTGAGAGGGAGCGATGATGTCAGCTGCTCAACACAAGCACAAGAAGAGCCTCATCACCATGTCAGTGACTATTTATGATCAACAACAGCACTTTATGGTGCCTTCTTGTAAATAGCCTCAGTGTTGTTGGTCCTGCTGTCCTCCAAGGTATTCATGATGCTGGACCACTTCCACAATCTGTCTTTCACAATGGCTGTGGGGGCAGATATCCTATTGCTGAAATCCACAAGAAGCTGCTATGTCTTGGTTGTATTAAGATGCAGATGGTCAGTCCGGCTGGACGTAGTCGGTCTCGCCTCGACACACCACTCTGGCTCTGGAACCAGCCTTCTTGAGGGGGGTTGGATGCTCTACTACTCTGGAGTTGCCCCCAGTGAGAGGTGCCGAGCAGGAGTGGGCATACTCTTTGCCCCCCATCGCGGTGCATGTACGTTGGGGTTTACCCCAGTGAACGAGAGGGTAGCATCCCTTCACCTTCGGGTGAGCGTGTTCCAGCCAGGTGCGGTCCAAAGAGGGGACCGGTGAGCAGGGTTCAGGAGGAGATGAGGGAGGAGAACTGTGCTAGTGAGCTGACTGTGTATCACTGTATCACACACCAATAGGCCTGAGTGGGAAAGCCACAAAGATGGAACCTGTTATGACTACAGTAACAAAGCTTTTGAAAGTGAGCAAGAAATTGACCTGTTTCTGCCCAGTTTCAAACTGGGGACCTTTCGTGTGTTAGACCAATGTGATGACCACTACACCACAGAAACTGTTGTCAGTTATCTTCCTTGAGTTGAGTTGAGTTGAGTTTAGTGTGATCCTGTCCATGTCAGAAAGATGGTTGATGAAGTGAGTGCTGATCTCTGACATGGAGGAGAGTCATGGACAGTTCCAGATGGTCCTCTGAGCTCTGCTGTTCCACACAGAGAGCTTCTAGTGTCCTCACACTGAGGACTCCATGCTGCTGCTGACACACACAGTTTCTACCTCCATCTGCAGAGGAAACACAAATCTGACATCAGCTCAAATCCTTCTTTCCATCATTTGATAAAAGTTCTTCAGGCCTGTCCCTTTGCTTTGGATGGAAAACCTTCCTTTCTTTAAAAAAAGAGTCGGCAGTAATGATGGAAACTTTACAGAGTTGCCTTTTTCTGTGAACCATATAATTCAATTAGAGTTTTCATAAAAAGAAACGGATGACAAAGCTTCCCTCTAAACAGTTTGTGCAGTGTAGCAGTTACCTTCAAAAACTGCTGGAAACTGAGATTCTTTGGGATCTCCATAGAGCCTGGACACACAATTAAGAAACAGTTTTTATTGATCTGTGTATTGGTTCTTATTCAGTATGAAGGGTTGAATTGTGAGACATTGGTAATGATCCAGGAACACACAGAGCAGCAGGAGGTCCACATCCACACGTCAGGCTGGGATTTGTTCTGCTTTGTCCTGCCCGCAGGACGTATTAGAGAAGGAACCACCATGTTGCCTGGACTGTTCTCCACACTACGTTTTTTAAATAAAAAGGGCTTAGTTGTTCTGAAAATGTTCCACAACCTTCCATTTGTACATACAAAGTTTAGAGCAAGAGATCTGGAAGAAAAATGTTTTGGATAATCAGATTATTGATGAACTAAAAATATCCTGTGCAACGATTTTATTCTCCTTCAAAAAGCAGGATTCAAACCTGTGCGGGGAAACCCCAATGGATTGCGAGTCCACCGCTGTAACCACTCAGCCACAACAACCCTGATCAGCAACCTGTGCTGGTTCTTTTTCTCCATTTATCTCTGGGAAAGCACAAGTGCAGGAGAATCCTTTTACCTGTCCTCCTCTACTCAGTGAGAACATCAACCATAGACATATCACATAGATTCAATCCAATATCAAACCTTTAGCGTTTAAGGAGGACATGGTGACCGCTACACTACAGAAACAGTCAAAAGAGCTCTGCGTGGATGGAAAACAAAACAGCTCTCTGTGGTAGTTGGCCCAGGTTTGATTCCTAGCCAATACTGCAGGTGTTTATCAGGTTAACAAACATTTTGTTACATTTTTTAAAGAATAAGCTGTTTTTCTTCCTTGACCGGGAATTGAACCCAGGCCGTGGTGGTGAGAGCACCAAATCCTAGCCATTAGACCATCAGGGAGATGGTGTCAAGTGGATTTTCTTACAATTTGTGGATATTGGATTGGTTGAAACACTTTTTGCTTCAGCAGCTCTAAGTTATAGAAGGTTTTGAGTGTTTAGGAGAGTCCAGATAGAGTCGTTTGTGTCCAGGTTTTTAGTGCATGTGGTATATCTACGGTTGATGTTCTAACTGAGTAGAGTAGGACAGGTAAAAGGATTATCCTGCACTTGTGGTTTCCCATAGAGAAATGGAGAGAAAAACTCAGCTCATCATGCTGATCAGGGTTGTTGTGGTTAAGGTGATGGACTAGAAATCCATTGGAGTTTCCCTGCTCAGGTTTGAATCCTGTCAACAATGCCTTTTCTGAATACAGTTTCAATTACATGTATGGATATGCCCTGCCTTTTGAGTGTGGCATGGTGTTGGTGGTATAGTGGTTAGCATAGCTGGCTTCCAAGCAGTTCACCCTGGTTTGATTCCCAGCCAACTCTGCCTTTAGACCTGCCACTTGGAAGTTCAGAAGATGCTGTCAGAGTGAATGAGGAGGAAATGCTGGCAATCTTCTCCATAACTCCTGAGTTTTGATGATATCCTCATGAAGAATTCAGGTATTTTCCACCAATATGTTTAGATTTAACCCACATTTAATTTACAGCATTAGGAAATACCAGTTTATTTAAATGCATCATGATTTTTCCAGTTTGGGCTGGTCTTCAGAATTCCCGGAGCGCACTTGAACGCATCACCGGCTGCTCTAGCTCAAGCTTTTGATAAAACAGAATAGCCATACTTATTTAATGTTTTACCCAGATATGGATTTGGACAGAAATGTCTTAAATGGATTCAGATCTTATATACTAACCCAACAGCCTGTGACTCGACAAACAGTATAATTTCTAAATCAGTCAACTTGGAGCGATCTACTCGCCAGGGATGCCCTCTGTCACCTCTGTTATTTATACTGGCTGTAGAGCCACTAGCTGTGGCAATAAGGACACAAAGAACATATCGGGCATCTGTTTAGGGGAACAGGAGCATAAAATGTCCTGTATGCTGACAACGTGATAGTTATTTAGACTAAGCTATCAGTTAGTATCCCAAATTTATTTCAACAGATTGTATTGATCGGACGGTTTTCTGGGTATAACATCAGTATTGAACTTCCCATTAAGGCTGTAGATGTACTCTGCAGACCCAAAGAAGCTAAAAATGAACAGAGAATCCTTTCCTCAGAAACACTACTGACGTCTGGTAAAAAGCACATCAGCATGTAGGAGACACTCCTTCCATGTCCCGTTTCTCCCCCATATGGGCCAATACATATTTCAAAGCAGGAAGGGCAGATGGTGGATTCAAAATCTGGGCACATAATGGTGTACAAAAAATTAGAGGACCTTTATATAGACAGAAATCTTCTTACAATTGATTAGATGTGCCAAGTATACTACATTCCCGGAAAACGGTGTTTTTGAATATCTTCAGTTGAAACATTTTATTTTATCGAAACATGAGAATCTAACAGCTGAACCACCACTATCACATCTTGAAGAACTTACACCTGGAGGGGAGGAAACACATTTCTTTGTTTTATTCAGCTTTGATGTCACATGATAAAGAGTCCACCGCTGACAGGCTAGAGGCATGGAGACTGGATATTCAAGTAGACACACAAAAGGCAGATTGGGAAAAGGCCAAAAACATCAATCAACACTAGAATGAAACTCTTACAATACAAATGGTTGATGAGAACACACATTACCTGGTAAAGTTAAAGCAGTGCTCTCCTGATGTGCCAGACACATGCACTAAGTGTTTGGAAGGAAAGGCTACTTTATATCACTGTATATGGGGTTGCCCAAATATTTTTAAAAAATGTTCTGACTTTATCTGTGATCAGTGGAGTGAAGATACCTCACCTGGCATAAATATGTATACTTGGTATATATAAAAAACTTTATTGTGAATCTTAACGAGTCAACTTTAATTGATTGGGGATCACACCTGTGAATAGACACTGTGGAGCAGCCTGAGTAATACAGCAGGACCCAGTCTTTTTACACTCTTTCTCACCCCAAATTGATGATTCATCCATTAGTTTCAAACCATCGTTTTCATTTGAATCATCTGATGACAGGACGGTAAAGATGGAGAGGCAGAAAAGAAAGAACTCAGGGGGATGAAACCTGAAATGGAAAATGGAGAAGAAAAACATCACAGGGATGAAAAAGGTTTTTCAAAGTGGTTGAAAATGAATAACTGTAGATGAATTATGTCTGTGAATTTTTATTTGAACTCTGATTGATTTATGTAACTGATAGAAAAAGACACCTGTGCAACTCTATGCTGGGATAGGCTTCAGCCCCCCTGCTGCCCTGTTGGGACAGACTTAGACCTGTCAGCCAAAAAACACAGCCACAAACATCCAGTTTTTATATGAATACATCTAGAGACAGTTCTCATTGCTTCCTTTAAATATGGACAGAGGGACCAATGATCAATGATTTGTTGGGTTGATTCTGAGCTGAGTGTGCAGAGAGCAAAGAGTTACCACTCCCTCAGCTCTTCCAGCATTCACCATTTTTCCAGACATTTCTGAAACGCAGTGGCGGACCGTGCATTTCACCCCTAGGCCTTCAGTAGTGCTCGTCTGAATCAATTCACCCCTCAATAACTATTTTATGGTTATAGAAATCATCTTATTATGTAGAAATACAGTAGGGATGTCCCGATCCAGCTTTTTGTATTAAAGTTTAAATTTATTTATCTTCTTACTTAGTTGTCAGACTCATGTTGAACAGGGATTTACTCTTATAACAACTAAAGTTTACACAGACCTGTGGGTTACAGATGCTAATGCTAATGCTCGGTGGGATCGGACTTTAAAAAAAAATGTATCTGGAGTCTCGATTGGCATTTTCTCATGCCGGCCGATACGATCCAAATATCGGATCAGGACAAACCTAAAATACAGTCTAAAGATGGTCCACGAGCTTTTACCCCCCTCCTGCACCCGCGACTCCCCCCCCCCCCCCCCAAAAGACCAAAACATCAATAATATTCTCATAAACTCGCAATACCATTTAGGAAAAAAACTACATTTTACTCACTTACTTTTCTTGAAAGTCCGTTTTGAAAATGGTCTTGACAGTAAATCCGCCCCGAAATAATAAAATAGCTATTACACCAACACAACTATATTTCGGTTTGTTTGCTATTGCCCTGATTGGATATCTGACTATCCAATCAGTGGGCGTGAATACGGTAACATTTCCTGGGCCTTCGCGCAGGCCCTGGCATCACCAACCTAGAATCTGATCTTTTTAAGCAACGGTGTTCTTAGGCCTTCAGTGAAGGCCTTGAAGGCCCTGACGGCCCACCACTGTTAGAAACCCATACTGACTATTTACCATCTTTGGGTTACTTTTTCAGTTCTAGTTCAACTTCCATATATTCAAAATGTGACATACATATACATATATATTACAAACACATATATTGTCCTCTTTCAGCTAATATAAATTTAAAGCAGTTACACTTATAGACATATAGCAGTGATCTTCTAATTCAGAAACATTTTGACATGATTTTCACTTACAACAATAATGCTTTTCTAATGAATTTGCTAATACATCAGACATCATTGTTCACCTTTGTGGCTCAGTTGAATAATGAAATTCCTGAATCTCTGGTGGCAGTCACTGCTCAGCTGTGTTTCAGTCCTGAGCTGCTGTCCTTATTTTTCTGGTCGTGCCTCAGACGTTCTTCTCTGGAGGCGTAAGAACAGAGTACTGTCATCTGTTCATGTCACTAGACAAGACAACAAGATGTATGATCTCCAGATTAAAGAGCCCGGTCAAACACAGTCCCCTGAACTGAGCTCGCTCTGACTGAAAAACAGCCAGAAAACCGAGACTTCAACACCTGATCCCACTACTTTGCTCTGTGTGAGCAAAGACTGGACTCTGGACTTCAGAAAGTGAAGATGGACACATGGAGAGAGGGTGAAGAGCAGCAGGGTCCTGCAGAGAGGAGACAGGAGAAGCTTTAATGTGTCCATGTGTGTCTTCACATGAGGAAAAAAGGCTTCTTGCAGCACAACAGAGTCTAAATAAAAGCTCCCACTGGTGTCCTGAGTCATGCAGGCCGACTGCTGCCAGCACCAGAGCTGCTTTAGGGCTGTGCCTCCTCTAGAATGTGGAGCATTTATTCAGTAAACTCTTTCTGTTGTGAATTGCTTGTGTTGAAACCTGTCTCTGTGACAGTTCCACTCCTTTTAACCTGACCCCTCCCACCCCAAACAAGCCATACCTCCACTTCCTGTCTGTGGTCCTGAACCTTGGACATGTTTCTACCAGCAGAGTTTCACACTCAGATGTGCAGAAAGAGCCGGCCCGGGTCTCCAGAAGGCTCAGTTTGATTGTGGGGCCCTCTATTTCTGACAGTAATACGGTTATCTGGTCATTCATGCACCCACAGTAAACCTTTTTCATTTTCTAATCTGTCACTGGGAGTTCACATGAATCTACTTTTACAATTTGTAGGCAAATTGTGAAAGAACATGAAAGCAGACAACAGATTTACTGAGTTGAACAAAAGAGAATCAGTTACTATTTGGTTAGATTTGTATGGCATTGTGAATTTGAGGGAATGAATCCTTTAATGAAAGGAATTATCACTCTAATACGCATTAAAAAGAAGAGAAAATGATCAGTGGGTGTGTTTTTGGCTGTAGGACGCCTCCTGCTGGTCTGAGCAGAGCAGGCGGTGGACATCTGAAGCAGATTTGTGGAAACAGGACACATCTCCTCACCATGAGCAGCTGCTGGTTTACAGCGGTCTGTACACCACATGTGTGGAGTTTCTGTCCCATGATGCTCTGCTGTCAGAGGGGCTGCTGCTGATGGTTTGATGGTCTCTAATGTCTCCAGCTGTTGAGTCCCAGCTGTGTTAATGAACATTACAGAGTGTGTTCAGAGTCTGTAATGTATAAAGCAGCAGTTCAGTCTCTGTTAAACTGAATGATGTTCTGTGAGTCTCTGGGTCACTTTCAGATAAATCTGTCAGCCTTTGATCACTTCTAATGTGGCATGGAGAGTTCATGAGACATAACACTCATAGTCACTACAGCTGGAGAAGTAGCTCTGTTTAATGGTGACGTTGGATCAGAAGAGTTTGACTTTGTGACTTTGGACCAAGTTGATATCATTCACCAAATATTATGAATCTGTTTGTAATTCAGACATTTAACTGTCTTATTTTAATGAATGTAAATACACAGACACACAGCTGATAATGAGCAATACTTTGTTCTCTGTTCTGGGGTTCTGCGAGGTTCTGTCTTTGGGCAAACGGTGCTGGTCTGTGCTGCTTTCAGCTACCCCCTTCCCAAAAAATTGTGCAAATAAAGGCAGAAAATAGAAGCTTTTTGGACAGCTAGAGGCAGAATGTCTGTTTATGTAAATGAGAGTCCAGTGTGTCTTGTGTGTGGAGCTAACGTGGCTCTAACTAAGGAGTAAAACATCAGACCACACTTTGAAACAAAACACCACCATGAGTACCAGAACATGAACGTTACTGAAAGGAGCAAGAAAGTAGAGGAGATGAAGAGAAGTCTGGTTCCACAACAAAATATGTTTACAAAGTGAGGCTGCTGTAAAGGTGAGTTATACTCTGGCCCAGAGATCAACATCAGCCCTTTGATGAGGGAGAATTGGTGAAAAAGGGCCTGATGAAAGCTTGTGACCTCGTGTGTCCAGAGACAAAACAAGCATTCTTAAAGGTGAGCTTGGGCAGAAACACAGCAGCTGGTCACACATGTGAGCCTCCAATCTGTATGAGGAGCTGATGGGAAAGGGAAAGGGTTTGGTTCCATTCTCTCCTGCTGTTGATGAGAGCAACCACATATCTGATACTGCTGTCAGTCTTCATCCGGGGAGTGGACTCAGTCTGTGTGTTACAGAGGAGCTTTGGGGACTAAAATCAGCGTATGGCCCAACCACAGGAAAGGAAATCTTTGAGGAGGTTTTCAAATGTGTGACTGAAATAAAGCTGCTGTGGAATCCACTCATGGGATTAACGAGGGAAGGTGTTCCAGCCATGTGCGGTCCAAAGAGGGGACCGGTGAGCAGGGTTCAGGAGAAGATGAGGGAGGAGAACTGTGCTCGTGAGCTGACTGTGTATCACTGTATCACACACCAATAGGCCTGAGGGGGAAAGCCACAAAGATGGAACCTGTTATGAAACCCGTTATGACTACAGTAACAAAGCTTTTGAAAGTGAGCAAGAAATCAGCCTGTTTCTGCCCAGTTTCAAACTGGGGACCTTTCGTGTGTTAGACGAATGTGATGGCCACTACACCACAGAAACTGTTGTCAGTTATCTTCCTTGACTTGAGTTGAGTTGAATATCATCCTTGTCAGAAAGATGGTTGATGAAGTGAGTGCTGATATCTGACATGGAAATCTGGAAGCATGGCACATTTCAACAGTAGCAGCCAAACCAGATTCCTTTGGATACATCAATCACACAGTCTTCCAGCAAGAATCAAAAGCTATCTTCCTTATTAACAAAAGCTTGTTCCCAAAGTTCTCCTTTTCAGAGATATGCTGCCAACAGGTTAGTGGGAACAATTTCTTTATTGTTTTGTGTTCAGAGTTAACACTCAGGGCTTTCCTTTCCTTTACTCTGCTGCTGTCAGTTGAGCTTGAACC
>CAJRST010006402.1:0-10736 GCA_907169785.1 Menidia menidia | reverse complement strand
ACCCAGGAAGCATAGGATCTGCAGTCAAGGTGGTGTTGAAGGTACGGAGCTGAATCAGTGTGTCAGAGGAGCCTTGAGAAAGACTCCAGCAGGATGGTCAACATACACTGCTCTTCTGAGAGAGGCAGAGCCTTTGCATTTGAATTGTTTTACATCAGTGTATTTATCATATTTTAAATTATTCATCATTCAATTTATCTTTTAAACTTATTTACCTGTCAACACTTTTGCAGACTTGTTTACATGGCTCTCTCCTCTTTAATCTGTTGCTTTAAGTTGGTCCTATCGTCCCACATTTTTTACTCCAGTGTTTTACTCCTGGGAGTCTTCCATCCCATTCTGTCAGCAGGGACGTTGCCATGGCAACCTTGGTTGCTTGGGGCGTGGACCCTGGTGTGCTGTGTTTAGAGTGGGTGTGTGGGTTCAAATCATCTGCTTGTGCTTTGGGCTGCAACATTACTTTTCTGGCCTGTAAGATAGTATTTAACTGCCATAAACACTATCTAGGATGAAGAAAATGCTTTCTGTAGTGTAGTGGTCATCATGTTTGCTTTACATGCAGTGGAAGTGCTGACATCCCTCATCTCCTCCAAATGGTGGATGATCTCATTTCATGGGCTGACTCAAAACCACTGTCCAAGTGGAAGGGGCAAGAAGGTGGTGGCTGTGGACAGACCACTTCCTCACGACATTTCTTTCTTGCTGGATGAGATGGCATTGCTCCTTGAAGGGCTACAAATGGAGCAGGAGGATTCCTCGCTTCTTCTATTGGAGCAGTATTACTCTCACCCACATCCTTGATAAGGGCTCAGTGAGCCACAGCACTATAAGAAACTGGAAACAAATCAAACTATACAAACTGAAAACACTTTCACTTTGTACGCTTATTTCATTTAACCCCTCTTTTCTACCATTCTGTGTTGATGCGGCCTTCAACATGTGGAAAGGAATATGGAGTTTGTGAATTAAAAAAAAATACTCTTCACATAATCCACAAAGTTGGACTGTCAAACTGTACTTTTTTTGTCAAAATCTCCAGAAACAAAACAATATTCAGTCACCTTTGAAATATTTAAGAAGGTGAAACCAGACAGGTTACATAAAGGCTTAAGTGACAGTCCTGGAACACAGAATGTGACTATTATATAGTTCACTACAAGAGATGTTGACTCTTCTGCTATTTCAATGAAAAGAGCAGAAAAAAGAATATGTCTGATGACATGTAGCAAGAGGCTTTATACAAAACAAAGACTACTTCTGTAAACGGTCATGGTCTGCTTCAGTGTAAAGTCATACACTGGCTACAGTTTAGAGAGAAATATCATTAACTGTATCCAGATCGTTGACTCCTCTGTTAAAGATTATGCCACAGTGCAGCGCTTTGCTACTCAGCTTTGGACCAACACTGTGTTAAAAGCTTCAAGTCTTTTGGTGGGACATTTTTACATGTTTTAAAACTCAGGATCGACCAAAGTCCAACAGTGATTATTTGTGGGACTAAAGAACTCACAACATGCTCAGAAAGGCTTCATTGCAAAGACAATGATCATGTAGCTTTGGAAAGGCAAAGACTTTCCTGTGTTAATGATGTGGCTCAGTAAGCTCAAAGATACATTTTACTTTTTTTGTGCGCGTGCGCGAAAGCTGCAGGCTGCCTGTTACGTTTCTCCGACTTTTGTGTTTGCTTTTTTTCTAACTTTCTTAACTTTTTTTTTCTCTTTGTTTGCTCTGATGCTTCACTGTAACTCTGTGAAGTCTTGTCCTCTCTAACAAGGTAGTTTTCAGAAAGTTTCGAGCTTTTAATCGTGCTGTTTTGATATGCCGCCTACAACTGGACACGCTGCCTTTGTTTACTCCGGGGAACAGCTGATCGCACTGAAGCCGGCCGGCGTAGTGGCCAGACCAGATGAGATACCACTCGAACTCTGGAGGAAAACACGCCGAGGTTGCAGAGGAGGAAAACATTATTGGGGGATGAAAGGAGGGTTGAGACGGCAAGCGCTTATTGAGAGGAAAAGATTCAAGTGGTGTGTCCCCTCTGTTATTATGGGCAATGTACGGTCTCATGGCAATAAGATGGACGAGCTAATGCAGTCTGATACGTTTCACAGAGACGTGGCTGCACAAGGACATAATGGACCAGAGTGTCTCCATGAATGGCTTCCACACCGTCCGGGCCGACCCTGATACTGAGATTGGAAAGTTGAAAGGAGGGGGATGTTGAACTGCTGGCCCTTGGACTCCGTCCATAACATTGGCTTAGAGAGATCCCTCACGTCATCATGACTGTCCTGTACATCCCTCCCTCTGCAAACCCAACATCTGCCTGCTGCATCATATACACCACCATCTCCAAACTACAGACTCAACACCCCAATGCCCTCATCATCATGTCGGGAGACTTCAACCATGTCATCATAAACAGAGTTCTACTGACCCTCAAACAATATGTGAGCTGTCCAACCAGAGAGGAGAGGACCCTGGATCTGATGTATGCTAACATTAAGGACGCATACATCTCCTATTTTCTATTTATGCAATTAGTCTGTGTATTTAAGCTCTTGGTTTTGTTTGTTTTAGGCACTGACTCTTACATCCATGTCACTGGTGAGTTACTCTGTATTTTTTTTTTTTTTTTTTTTTTTTTTTTTTTTGGGGGTTTTTTTTTCCTTTTTTTTTTTGGTTTTTTTTTTTTGGTTTTGAAAAATTTTTTTTTTTCAACTTTTGGAGCCCTTGTGCTTTTTATTTCTCAAACACCCTGGGACTTTTTGTGAACCATCTGAGTTATTTTTTGTTTGGGGAGAAAATAAAAGGAGACTTTTGGACTCTAATCTCTGCAAACCAACAACCAGGGGTTCCATCTCCTTGTCTGCCGTAACAGGATACTTCTCTGCATCATCTCCTTCTTTCAGCTCCAGAGCATCAGCAGACTGCTGTGTGCTCAGAGAGCTTCATGGACAGAGTTATGATGCAGATTAGCCTAAAAACATCATTCACTGTACAACGGACACGATTACTGAAAAATGACTCCATTCAAGTTAAAACAATTTTTGGGGGATTTTTTGGGGGGGCTATTGCCCTAAATTATCAGACCAAGGAAACAGGATTTAGCCCCAAAAAAATATTCCAACTCACAAATAGTTTGTTCACATTTTCTTTAATTTGTTGCCATAGATATAGGATTTATTAGATTTTGATTTTAAAGAAAAAGTCACTTTGTAGTTTACCTTTGACCTAAAGGTTCTAACTTTATTCAAGCTAATATCAATAAGGTGTGAAAAACTTCTATCTTTTCTGTATACAAAAATGTTTTTAGATCAAATAAGGTTAAAATCTAGCAAAGTAAAGCTGAAAACACTCTTTGCAACTTCATGTGAGCTCTGCTGATATTTCCCTTGATGTGTCTGTATGAATCAGAGCTGTTAAATCATCCATTCATTTTTGATACCGCTTATTCCCTAATGGGGTCGCGGGGAGAACTGGAGCCTATTCCAGTGGTCAATGGGTGAGAGGCAAGGTAAACCCTACAGTCTGCCAGTCCATTGCAGGGCCACACAAGGACAAACAACCACGCACACTCACATTGACTCCTAAGGGCAATTTGGAATGTCCAATCAACCTAACATGCAGGTTTTTGGACTGTGGGAGGAAGTCAGGGTACCCGGAGAGAACCCACACAGACACAGGGAGAACATAACACAAACTCCACACAGAAAAGTCCTGGGTTCCCCAGGACTCGAACCCAGAAACTTCTTGCTGTGAGGCGACGGTGCTAACCACCGTGCAACCCCCTGTTAAATAATTTAAAACTTTCATATGCAGGCAATCCACACATCGAAACATGGAGAACATTTGGTGGAGATCCAATGTGAAGAAAAAGCTTCCACAGAAACATTTCAGCTCCAACCGTTCATGTGAAGTGATCGATAAGGGAAAAAAAAGGAAAAAAACTGAATAGTAACAGACATCATCATCATCAGAGTGTCTCTGCTCACAAGCTGCTACTGCTTCATCTTCTGTGGATCAGCAGGACACAGATTTTTCTCTCAGCTCTCATCTTCTTATTCATTATGACTTCCATCTGCAGAGAAAAGCAGAACCAGAGCAGATAAAGGAGTCTTATTTCCCCAGCTGTCAGCAGTGAGCAGCATCCAGCAGAAAGAGCAGCAGGGACTTCAGTCCTGGGATAAAGAGGAGCTTCCTGTCAGCTCTCATGTTCATATGTTGTAGCTGGAAGCTCACACACCTGCAGAGGCTTTAAGCACCACGCACACAACAAGCTGTTGATCTGATTGGCTAACTGTTTCATTCTGCCGACTCTGCTGAAAAAGCCTGACATAATTCTGTTCTCACAGCTTCACACTGAGAAGGCTGCATGTTCACAGGAATCTGGATATTTGCTCTGGTACCAACTGGGTTTAGGTCAGTATGGACCTCCAGCTGCCTACTGACCTCAGAGTCTGCAGTTTGTTATGCGGACTCTGCTGCAGATCCAACAGCTGCTGAACAGCTGACCGCTTCAGGAAGTTGGAACGCAAGTCCAGTTCTGTCAGATGGGAGGGGTTGGACTTCAGAGCTGAGACCAGAGGAGCACAGCTGATCTCTGACAACCTGCAGTTCCTCAAACTGTATAAAGAATAAAAGATGTGATCTGGAGCCAAGAGGATGCAGGTTAATCAGGGTTCCATTAGTTGTGACTTAATTTAAGTATTTTAACATTCGCACTAACATACTTCTATTCGTGTCCACAGCAGTTAAGACTTCATAGTCTTAGAAATTAGAGTTTTTTTCACAATAATTTGCACTCACAGCTTTTACATTCAGTCCCACACAGAAACAATTCTAACCTACACAATTTCTCAGACTAATGTGTGTGAGGGAAGAATTTAGTGTTCAACATTTTTGTGGACATGCAATTAGGATTACAGATCTACAAGTTGGAATAGGAAACCTTTGCTAGTCCTCTGACTCCAGAGGTGGCTGGCATTAGGAGAGTGACTCTGGGACACCACTGATCACTGTCTAGCCTCCTCGAAGTGTTGTGGGCCCAACTAGACCACACACTGATGAGGGAGGTTCCACCTGATGACCCCACTGACCTGCTGCTCTGCACTGCTCACAAGCTTAAACAGGAATCCTAGTTTATTTGTTGAAGTTAGAGTATTTACTGAGTCTGGTCTAGCGGTTTGTAGAACAGGTTTCTCATGTTTACTTTGAATATTAAGGGAGAGGGATGGATTAGCTGCTGTCTTTGGAAATCATTTTCCTGAAGCCAAACCCAAGTTCACTTCAGCTTGAGGTCACAAACAGACATTCTCCTTCAGGAGTTTTTGGTGGACAGACAATTCATGATTCCATTTCTCACAGCAAGTTTTGAAACAGCCCCAGACCATCATACTACCACCTACATGTTGTACTGTTGGTACCATGTTCTTTTTGTACATTGTGGTCTTACTTTCTGTGATGAAAGCTGTTTTCTCCTGAAGTCAAAGATTGTTCATTTCCAGCACTGTTGGAGGGATTTTGTTAATATGAGCTGATTCATTGGCTTTTGGAGTTTGGCTGCTCCAAACTGTTATTAATGCTTCACACACAAACATTCACTAACTCTGGACCTCTGGAAGCACCAGCCAGTGATTGGAGATCTGTTTCTGTCTGACACATTCAGTGTTTGCTTCTTATTCAACAAATCGCCATTTCACAAACTAAATCACTGAAGTATAAAACACACTTTACCATGAAGAGTAGCTAAACTTTCACATCAGATTTATGTGAACTAACAACTAAAACATGGAGTCTGACCTCAGAGTCTTCAGTCCACAGAGTGAACTCTGCAGAAAGATGCTCAGCTCCTTCATCACACACTCAGAGATGGTGTTCCAGCTCAGGTCCAGTTCTGTCAGATGGGAGGAGTTGGACTTCAGAGCTGAGACCACAGAAGCCCAGCTGATTTCTGACAACCTGCAGTTCACCAACCTGAATAAAGAATCAAATATGTGAGCGTTTATGACGAACTTAACAAACCTGAATAAAAACCAGTATCATTACTGTGATGATACTCAGTTTTGATCAGGGAAACATCACTCTGACACAAAGTATAATGTTAACATCATTTTCACATCATATTGATCCTGAAATACAACCAAACATAGTTTCTGACCTCAGGGTTTCCAGTCTGCAAAGATGGCTTCCCAGGAGACCACACAGCTGTTTCACTTCTGAATCCTTTAAGTTGTTGTCACTCAGGTCCAGTTTTCTCAGGTCAGAGGGGTTGGACTTCAGAGCTGAGACCAGAGGAGCACAGCTGATCTCTGACAAACAGCAGCGCTCTAACCTGAGTAGAAATGACAAAAGAGAAAATGTTACAGAATATTTTTTATTTGCTTGCAGCTCCCTGCAGATTCACAGTGTGAGCATTTAAGAAAGATCACCTGTATTTCCTCACATTAACTAAACATTTGGATTCAGATACATCAGTTTTAACTGTTTGAAAACCTAAAGACCTACAACAGTTCAATTCAGTAAACTGACTTTAGAGTCTTCAGCTTATAGTCTGGACTCTCCAACATGTCAGACAGTTGCTTTGTGTCTGATTCCTGCAGGTTGTGGTTGTATCTCAGGTCAAGTTCTGTCAGATGGGAGGGTTTGGACTTCAGACCTGAGACCAGAGAAGCCCCGCTGATGTTGGACAACCCACAGCACTGTAACCTGAATAAAGAATAAAAGTTGTGACTGAAGCCATCAGGATGCAGTTTAAAGTAGTCAAACAGAACCAGTGAAAAAGAGCTCTGATTAATCTAAACAACAACATGCTGATGACATTCAAGGATTCTATATAAACAGACAATAATATTGGAGTTTATTGGAGTTTACTGGTCTTAAAATTTCTTTATAAAACAGCTGAGAAGCCATCTGGACCCAGAGAGATGTGGAACTATCCCCCTCCAAAGCCAGCAGTTAGATCAGAGCTCATAACTTGGATTTTAAGATCTATGACAAAATATTCAGAATAATTAATAATATTAATCTGAACTAACAACTAAAACATGGAGTCTGACCTCAGAGTCTTCAGTCCACAGAGTGGACTCTGCAGAAAACTGCCCAGCTCCTTCATCACACAGTCAGAGATGTTGTTACTGCTCAGGTCCAGTTCTGTCAGATGGGAGGGTTTGGACTTCAGAGCTGAGATCAAAGAAGCCCAGCTGATCTCGGATAACCTGCAGTTCTCCAATCTGAATAAAGAATAAAAAATGTGACCTGAAGCCAAGAGGATGCAGGTTAAAACAATCAAACAGAACCAGTGAAAAAGAGCTCTCATTAATATTTATGACAACATGCTGCTTCTTCAATAAAGACGGAGTGACTTCAGCTTTTGTTTTGTTACATTAATTGATAGCATGCAACACAAACAGTTAAACCGTCGATCCATCTATCAATTATCCATCCATCCATCCATTATTGTAACTGCTTATTCCCTAATGGGTTGGCAGGGGGCAGTTAAACCAGAATAGAATAATACTTTCTTCCTTAAATCATAAAGATGCACACTAAAAATGAGGAAATATAACAAAAACTTGACATTTAAAACAGACATGACCCATTTCCACTTGTGTCTATTCAGCACAGCTCTGCACGGTTTAGTGATTAAGGTTTTGCGTTCCTGTTCTGTTATTTTGGTGCTTGTCCTGTCTTCCTGTTTCCCCTCATACCTCTCAGTTTCTTCACCTCCCTCATGTTCCTCCTTTTCCCATTATCACTCAACTCTCAGCAGCTTCTTCTCTCAGTAACCTGCTTTCATTTCACTAACAACACACTGCTCTAGAAAAGCTTCTCAATCATGTCACTCTTTGCCAGATCCTCCAAACTTTGATGTCTTCAGAATTGTATTTTTTGTCCTGGCGTTTTTGTCCCTGTTTACCTGTCTTTGTCCCAGTAAGTTCTTTGTTTTTTAGTTTTATGTTTTGTTTTCACCCTAGTTAAGTTATTTTTGTGTCTTTGGCTGTACTGTTTTTGTAATTACATTTTTTTTTCTCAAGTTACTTGTTCCTTCCTGTGTTTTCCTTCCTGGGCCTTCCATTTGTATCCTCCCCTTTAACTCCCCACACCACCTCCCTCCACATCTGATTATTTGACATATACAGTAGTTCTACCTTTCCACCACAGGGCTGGCCCCACTAAACAGTGAGAACATTGTGTCATCTTCTCATCTGACACATTTCATTGTCATGATGATGCTCTGCTGCATGTTAGGATGCGTATGACAACAAAACTCACAACCCCTGGAAAGAAATTATGGAATCACTGACTTTGGAGGAAGTTCATTCATTTACTTTAATTCAGTAGAAAAAACCAGATGACAGACACAAAACAAAAGTAATTTGAAATGGCAACGGTCTGGCTTTAAGAAACACTAAAAGAAATCAATGGAAAAATATGGTAGTCATTAATGGTTACTTTTTTAGACCAAGCAAAGTGAAAAAAAATATGGAATCACTCAATAATGAGGAAAACATTATGGAATCACCCTGTAAATTTCCATCCCCAAAACTGACACCTGAATCAAATTAGACCTGCTTGTTGGTCTGCCCTAAAAAGCAGCGGTCACACCTTGGAGGGCTGCTGTACCAAGTGGACTGACATGAATCATGGCTCCAACACCAGAGATGTCAATTGAAAGAAAAGAGAGGATTATCCAACTATTAAAAAAGGGTACATCATCATGCACTGTTAAAAAGGATGTTGGTTGTGCACAGTCAGCTGTATTAGCTCGACCAAAACCAAATGACATGGGAAGGTTTTTAAAGGCAAACATACTGGTAGACCAAGGAAGACATTGCTTTAAGTTTTCTGTCTTGATGCTTTGATATGTCTCAAAAAACGAAATAGCACACCAATACAAATGAGGAACGAATGGAAGTAAACTTGTGTCAACCTCTGTGACCAAACTGTAAGAAACCACCTAAAGGAAATGGTATTTTCCATCCACATAAGCTAAATGAAAGCCATCATTAACACTTAAACAGAAAAAAACAAGGTTACAATGGGCTAAGGAAAAGCTATCGTGGACTGTGGATGACTGGATGAAAGTCATATTGAGCGATGAATCTGCATTGGGCAAGGTAATGATGGTGGAACTTTTGTTTGGAGCAGTTCCAATGACGCTTATGAAGATGACTGCCTGAAGAGAACATGCAAATTTCCACAGTCATTGATGATATGGGTCTGCACGTCAGGTAAAGGCACTTGGGAGATGACTGTCATTACATCTTCAATAAATGCACAAGTTTACGTTGATACTGTGGACAATTATTCCATCAATTGAAAGGATGTTTGGGGATGATGAAATTATTTTTCAAGATGATAATGCATGTTGCCATAGACCAAAAACTGTTAAAATATTTCTTTGAAAAAAGACGCATATGGTCGATGTCATTGCCTGCAAATTGTCCAGATCTTAATCCAATTGAAAACCTTTGGTGGAAGTTGAAGAAAAATTATCCATGACAAGGCTCCAACCTGCAAAGCTGATCAGGCAACAGCAATCAGAGAAAGTTGGAGCGAGATTGCTGAGAACTACCGTTTTACACACATTAAGTCCTTGCCTCAGAAACTGCAAGCTGTTATAAAAGCCAGAGGTGGTGCAACAAAATACCAGTGATGTGTTGGGGTATTCTTTTATTTTTCATGATTCCATGAATTGAGTGATTCCTTTTTTCCCCCCTCTGCTTGGTCATAAAAAGTAACCGTTATTGACTACCACATTTTTTTTCTTTAATTATTTCAGTGTTTCTGAAAGCCAGACAGTTGCCATTTGAAATTACTTAAGTTCTGTGTGATGTCTGTGATCTGCTTTTTTTTCTGAAAAAAATTAAAGAACTGAATGAACATCCTCCGAGGCTGGTGATTCTATCATTTCTAGCCAGGGGTTGTGTGCTTAGGTTAAATTTAAGATGTAGCAAACATATCGGAATAGAAAACCAGCATCAGTACAGCGTTACTGTGATGATACTCGGTTTGGATCAGGGAAACATCACTCTGACACAAAGTATAATGTTAACATCATTTTCACATCATATTGATCCTGAAATACAACCAAACATAGTTTCTGACCTCAGGGTTTCCAGTCTGCAAAGATGGCTTCCCAGGAGACCACACAGCTGTTTCACTTCTGAATCCTTTAAGCTGTTGTCACTCAGGTCCAGTTTTCTCAGGTCAGAGGGGTTGGACTTCAGAGCTGAGACCAGAGGAGCACAGCTGATCTCTGACAAACAGCAGCGCTCTAACCTGACCAGAAATGACAGAAGAGAATGTTACAGAATATATTTTTATGTGCTTGCAGCTCCCTGCAGATTCACAGTGTGAGCATTTAAGAAAGATCACCTGTATTTCCTCACATTAACTAAACATTTGGATTCAGATACATCAGTTTTAATTGTTTGAAAACCTAAAGACCTACAACAGTTCAATTCAGTAAACTGACCTCAGAGTCTTCAGCTTATAGTCTGGACTCTCCAACATGTCAGACAGTTGCTTTGTGACTGATTCATGCAGGTTGTGGTTGTATCTCAGGTCGAGTTCTGTCAGATGGGAGGGTTTGGACTTCAGAGCTGAGACCAGAGAAGCCCCGCTGATGTTGGACAACCCACAGCACTGTAGCCTGAATAAAGAATAAAAGTTGTGAACTGAACAACAACATGCTGATGGAATTCAAGGATTCGATATAAACAGACAATAAT
>CAJRST010006391.1:0-10736 GCA_907169785.1 Menidia menidia | reverse complement strand
ATTATTGTCTGTTTATATCGAATCCTTGAATTCCATCAGCATGTTGTTGTTCAGTTCACAACTTTTATTCTTTATTCAGGCTACAGTGCTGTGGGTTGTCCAACATCAGCGGGGCTTCTCTGGTCTCAGCTCTGAAGTCCAAACCCTCCCATCTGACAGAACTCGACCTGAGATACAACCACAACCTGCATGAATCAGTCACAAAGCAACTGTCTGACATGTTGGAGAGTCCAGACTATAAGCTGAAGACTCTGAGGTCAGTTTACTGAATTGAACTGTTGTAGGTCTTTAGGTTTTCAAACAATTAAAACTGATGTATCTGAATCCAAATGTTTAGTTAATGTGAGGAAATACAGGTGATCTTTCTTAAATGCTCACACTGTGAATCTGCAGGGAGCTGCAAGCACATAAAAATATATTCTGTAACATTCTCTTCTGTCATTTCTGGTCAGGTTAGAGCGCTGCTGTTTGTCAGAGATCAGCTGTGCTCCTCTGGTCTCAGCTCTGAAGTCCAACCCCTCTGACCTGAGAAAACTGGACCTGAGTGACAACAGCTTAAAGGATTCAGAAGTGAAACAGCTGTGTGGTCTCCTGGGAAGCCATCTTTGCAGACTGGAAACCCTGAGGTCAGAAACTATGTTTGGTTGTATTTCAGGATCAATATGATGTGAAAATGATGTTAACATTATACTTTGTGTCAGAGTGATGTTTCCCTGATCCAAACCGAGTATCATCACAGTAACGCTGTACTGATGCTGGTTTTCTATTCCGATATGTTTGCTACATCTTAAATTTAACCTAAGCACACAACCCCTGGCTAGAAATGATAGAATCACCAGCCTCGGAGGATGTTCATTCAGTTCTTTAATTTTTTTCAGAAAAAAAAGCAGATCACAGACATCACACAGAACTTAAGTAATTTCAAATGGCAACTGTCTGGCTTTCAGAAACACTGAAATAATTAAAGAAAAAAAATGTGGTAGTCAATAACGGTTACTTTTTATGACCAAGCAGAGGGGGGAAAAAAGGAATCACTCAATTCATGGAATCATGAAAAATAAAAGAATACCCCAACACATCACTGGTATTTTGTTGCACCACCTCTGGCTTTTATAACAGCTTGCAGTTTCTGAGGCAAGGACTTAATGTGTGTAAAACGGTAGTTCTCAGCAATCTCGCTCCAACTTTCTCTGATTGCTGTTGCCTGATCAGCTTTGCAGGTTGGAGCCTTGTCATGGATAATTTTTCTTCAACTTCCACCAAAGGTTTTCAATTGGATTAAGATCTGGACAATTTGCAGGCAATGACATCGACCATATGCGTCTTTTTTCAAAGAAATATTTTAACAGTTTTTGGTCTATGGCAACATGCATTATCATCTTGAAAAATAATTTCATCATCCCCAAACATCCTTTCAATTGATGGAATAATTGTCCACAGTATCAACGTAAACTTGTGCATTTATTGAAGATGTAATGACAGTCATCTCCCAAGTGCCTTTACCTGACGTGCAGACCCATATCATCAATGACTGTGGAAATTTGCATGTTCTCTTCAGGCAGTCATCTTCATAAGCGTCATTGGAACTGCTCCAAACAAAAGTTCCACCATCATTACCTTGCCCAATGCAGATTCATCGCTCAATATGACTTTCATCCAGTCATCCACAGTCCACGATAGCTTTTCCTTAGCCCATTGTAACCTTGTTTTTTTCTGTTTAAGTGTTAATGATGGCTTTCATTTAGCTTATGTGGATGGAAAATACCATTTCCTTTAGGTGGTTTCTTACAGTTTGGTCACAGAGGTTGACACAAGTTTACTTCCATTCGTTCCTCATTTGTATTGGTGTGCTATTTCGTTTTTTGAGACATATCAAAGCATCAAGACAGAAAACTTAAAGCAATGTCTTCCTTGGTCTACCAGTATGTTTGCCTTTAAAAACCTTCCCATGTCATTTGGTTTTGGTCGAGCTAATACAGCTGACTGTGCACAACCAACATCCTTTTTAACAGTGCATGATGATGTACCCTTTTTTAATAGTTGGATAATCCTCTCTTTTCTTTCAATTGACATCTCTGGTGTTGGAGCCATGATTCATGTCAGTCCACTTGGTACAGCAGCCCTCCAAGGTGTGACCGCTGCTTTTTAGGGCAGACCAACAAGCAGGTCTAATTTGATTCAGGTGTCAGTTTTGGGGATGGAAATTTACAGGGTGATTCCATAATGTTTTCCTCATTATTGAGTGATTCCATATTTTTTTTCACTTTGCTTGGTCTAAAAAAGTAACCATTAATGACTACCATATTTTTCCATTGATTTCTTTTAGTGTTTCTTAAAGCCAGACCGTTGCCATTTCAAATTACTTTTGTTTTGTGTCTGTCATCTGGTTTTTTCTACTGAATTAAAGTAAATGAATGAACTTCCTCCAAAGTCAGTGATTCCATAATTTCTTTCCAGGGGTTGTGAGTTTTGTTGTCATACGCATCCTAACATGCAGCAGAGCATCATCATGACAATGAAATGTGTCAGATGAGAAGATGACACAATGTTCTCACTGTTTAGTGGGGCCAGCCCTGTGGTGGAAAGGTAGAACTACTGTATATGTCAAATAATCAGATGTGGAGGGAGGTGGTGTGGGGAGTTAAAGGGGAGGATACAAATGGAAGGCCCAGGAAGGAAAACACAGGAAGGAACAAGTAACTTGAGAAAAAAAAATGTAATTACAAAAACAGTACA
Source organism: Menidia menidia (assembly GCA_907169785.1). NCBI lineage: Eukaryota > Metazoa > Chordata > Actinopteri > Atheriniformes > Atherinopsidae > Menidia > Menidia menidia. The sequence goes on along the minus strand of CAJRST010006391.1, from coordinate 8,000 downwards.
GCCAAAGACACAAAAATAACTTAACTAGGGTGAAAACAAAACATAAAACTAAAAAACAAAGAACTTACTGGGACAAAGACAGGTAAACAGGGACAAAAACGCCAGGACAAAAAATACAATTCTGAAGACATCAAAGTTTGGAGGATCTGGCAAAGAGTGACATGATTGAGAAGCTTTTCTAGAGCAGTGTGTTGTTAGTGAAATGAAAGCAGGTTACTGAGAGAAGAAGCTGCTGAGAGTTGAGTGATAATGGGAAAAGGAGGAACATGAGGGAGGTGAAGAAACTGAGAGGTATGAGGGGAAACAGGAAGACAGGACAAGCACCAAAATAACAGAACAGGAACGCAAAACCTTAATCACTAAACCGTGCAGAGCTGTGCTGAATAGACACAAGTGGAAATGGGTCATGTCTGTTTTAAATGTCAAGTTTTTGTTATATTTCCTCATTTTTAGTGTGCATCTTTATGATTTAAGGAAGAAAGTATTATTCTATTCTGGTTTAACTGCCCCCTGCCAACCCATTAGGGAATAAGCAGTTACAATAATGGATGGATGGATGGATAATTGATAGATGGATCGACGGTTTAACTGTTTGTGTTGCATGCTATCAATTAATGTAACAAAACAAAAGCTGAAGTCACTCCGTCTTTATTGAAGAAGCAGCATGTTGTCATAAATATTAATGAGAGCTCTTTTTCACTGGTTCTGTTTGATTGTTTTAACCTGCATCCTCTTGGCTTCAGGTCACATTTTTTATTCTTTATTCAGATTGGAGAACTGCAGGTTATCCGAGATCAGCTGGGCTTCTTTGATCTCAGCTCTGAAGTCCAAACCCTCCCATCTGACAGAACTGGACCTGAGCAGTAACAACATCTCTGACTGTGTGATGAAGGAGCTGGGCAGTTTTCTGCAGAGTCCACTCTGTGGACTGAAGACTCTGAGGTCAGACTCCATGTTTTAGTTGTTAGTTCAGATTAATATTATTAATTATTCTGAATATTTTGTCATAGATCTTAAAATCCAAGTTATGAGCTCTGATCTAACTGCTGGCTTTGGAGGGGGATAGTTCCACATCTCTCTGGGTCCAGATGGCTTCTCAGCTGTTTTATAAAGAAATTTTAAGACCAGTAAACTCCAATAAACTCCAATATTATTGTCTGTTTATATAGAATCCTTGAATGTCATCAGCATGTTGTTGTTTAGATTAATCAGAGCTCTTTTTCACTGGTTCTGTTTGACTACTTTAAACTGCATCCTGATGGCTTCAGTCACAACTTTTATTCTTTATTCAGGTTACAGTGCTGTGGGTTGTCCAACATCAGCGGGGCTTCTCTGGTCTCAGGTCTGAAGTCCAAACCCTCCCATCTGACAGAACTTGACCTGAGATACAACCACAACCTGCAGGAATCAGACACAAAGCAACTGTCTGACATGTTGGAGAGTCCAGACTATAAGCTGAAGACTCTAAAGTCAGTTTACTGAATTGAACTGTTGTAGGTCTTTAGGTTTTCAAACAGTTAAAACTGATGTATCTGAATCCAAATGTTTAGTTAATGTGAGGAAATACAGGTGATCTTTCTTAAATGCTCACACTGTGAATCTGCAGGGAGCTGCAAGCAAATAAAAAATATTCTGTAACATTTTCTCTTTTGTCATTTCTACTCAGGTTAGAGCGCTGCTGTTTGTCAGAGATCAGCTGTGCTCCTCTGGTCTCAGCTCTGAAGTCCAACCCCTCTGACCTGAGAAAACTGGACCTGAGTGACAACAACTTAAAGGATTCAGAAGTGAAACAGCTGTGTGGTCTCCTGGGAAGCCATCTTTGCAGACTGGAAACCCTGAGGTCAGAAACTATGTTTGGTTGTATTTCAGGATCAATATGATGTGAAAATGATGTTAACATTATACTTTGTGTCAGAGTGATGTTTCCCTGATCAAAACTGAGTATCATCACAGTAATGATACTGGTTTTTATTCAGGTTTGTTAAGTTCGTCATAAACGCTCACATATTTGATTCTTTATTCAGGTTGGTGAACTGCAGGTTGTCAGAAATCAGCTGGGCTTCTGTGGTCTCAGCTCTGAAGTCCAACTCCTCCCATCTGACAGAACTGGACCTGAGCTGGAACACCATCTCTGAGTGTGTGATGAAGGAGCTGAGCATCTTTCTGCAGAGTTCACTCTGTGGACTGAAGACTCTGAGGTCAGACTCCATGTTTTAGTTGTTAGTTCACATAAATCTGATGTGAAAGTTTAGCTACTCTTCATGGTAAAGTGTGTTTTATACTTCAGTGATTTAGTTTGTGAAATGGCGATTTGTTGAATAAGAAGCAAACACTGAATGTGTCAGACAGAAACAGATCTCCAATCACTGGCTGGTGCTTCCAGAGGTCCAGAGTTAGTGAATGTTTGTGTGTGAAGCATTAATAACAGTTTGGAGCAGCCAAACTCCAAAAGCCAATGAATCAGCTCATATTAACAAAATCCCTCCAACAGTGCTGGAAATGAACAATCTTTGACTTCAGGAGAAAACAGCTTTCATCACAGAAAGTAAGACCACAATGTACAAAAAGAACATGGTACCAACAGTACAACATGTAGGTGGTAGTATGATGGTCTGGGGCTGTTTCAAAACTTGCTGTGAGAAATGGAATCATGAATTGTCTGTCCACCAAAAACTCCTGAAGGAGAATGTCTGTTTGTGACCTCAAGCTGAAGTGAACTTGGGTTTGGCTTCAGGAAAATGATTTCCAAAGACAGCAGCTAATCCATCCCTCTCCCTTAATATTCAAAGTAAACATGAGAAACCTGTTCTACAAACCGCTAGACCAGACTCAGTAAATACTCTAACTTCAACAAATAAACTAGGATTCCTGTTTAAGCTTGTGAGCAGTGCAGAGCAGCAGGTCAGTGGGGTCATCAGGTGGAACCTCCCTCATCAGTGTGTGGTCTAGTTGGGCCCACAACACTTCGAGGAGGCTAGACAGTGATCAGTGGTGTCCCAGAGTCACTCTCCTAATGCCAGCCACCTCTGGAGTCAGAGGACTAGCAAAGGTTTCCTATTCCAACTTGTAGATCTGTAATCCTAATTGCATGTCCACAAAAATGTTGAACACTAAATTCTTCCCTCACACACATTAGTCTGAGAAATTGTGTAGGTTAGAATTGTTTCTGTGTGGGACTGAATGTAAAAGCTGTGAGTGCAAATTATTGTGAAAAAAACTCTAATTTCTAAGACTATGAAGTCTTAACTGCTGTGGACACGAATAGAAGTATGTTAGTGCGAATGTTAAAATACTTAAATTAAGTCACAACTAATGGAACCCTGATTAACCTGCATCCTCTTGGCTCCAGATCACATCTTTTATTCTTTATACAGTTTGAGGAACTGCAGGTTGTCAGAGATCAGCTGTGCTCCTCTGGTCTCAGCTCTGAAGTCCAACCCCTCCCATCTGACAGAACTGGACTTGCGTTCCAACTTCCTGAAGCGGTCAGCTGTTCAGCAGCTGTTGGATCTGCAGCAGAGTCCGCATAACAAACTGCAGACTCTGAGGTCAGTAGGCAGCTGGAGGTCCATACTGACCTAAACCCAGTTGGTACCAGAGCAAATATCCAGATTCCTGTGAACATGCAGCCTTCTCAGTGTGAAGCTGTGAGAACAGAATTATGTCAGGCTTTTTCAGCAGAGTCGGCAGAATGAAACAGTTAGCCAATCAGATCAACAGCTTGTTGTGTGCGTGGTGCTTAAAGCCTCTGCAGGTGTGTGAGCTTCCAGCTACAACATATGAACATGAGAGCTGACAGGAAGCTCCTCTTTATCCCAGGACTGAAGTCCCTGCTGCTCTTTCTGCTGGATGCTGCTCACTGCTGACAGCTGGGGAAATAAGACTCCTTTATCTGCTCTGGTTCTGCTTTTCTCTGCAGATGGAAGTCATAATGAATAAGAAGATGAGAGCTGAGAGAAAAATCTGTGTCCTGCTGATCCACAGAAGATGAAGCAGTAGCAGCTTGTGAGCAGAGACACTCTGATGATGATGATGTCTGTTACTATTCAGTTTTTTTCCTTTTTTTTCCCTTATCGATCACTTCACATGAACGGTTGGAGCTGAAATGTTTCTGTGGAAGCTTTTTCTTCACATTGGATCTCCACCAAATGTTCTCCATGTTTCGATGTGTGGATTGCCTGCATATGAAAGTTTTAAATTATTTAACAGGGGGTTGCACGGTGGTTAGCACCGTCGCCTCACAGCAAGAAGTTTCTGGGTTCGAGTCCTGGGGAACCCAGGACTTTTCTGTGTGGAGTTTGTGTTATGTTCTCCCTGTGTCTGTGTGGGTTCTCTCCGGGTACCCTGACTTCCTCCCACAGTCCAAAAACCTGCATGTTAGGTTGATTGGACATTCCAAATTGCCCTTAGGAGTCAATGTGAGTGTGCGTGGTTGTTTGTCCTTGTGTGGCCCTGCAATGGACTGGCAGACTGTAGGGTTTACCTTGCCTCTCACCCATTGACCACTGGAATAGGCTCCAGTTCTCCCCGCGACCCCATTAGGGAATAAGCGGTATCAAAAATGAATGGATGATTTAACAGCTCTGATTCATACAGACACATCAAGGGAAATATCAGCAGAGCTCACATGAAGTTGCAAAGAGTGTTTTCAGCTTTACTTTGCTAGATTTTAACCTTATTTGATCTAAAAACATTTTTGTATACAGAAAAGATAGAAGTTTTTCACACCTTATTGATATTAGCTTGAATAAAGTTAGAACCTTTAGGTCAAAGGTAAACTACAAAGTGACTTTTTCTTTAAAATCAAAATCTAATAAATCCTATATCTATGGCAACAAATTAAAGAAAATGTGAACAAACTATTTGTGAGTTGGAATATTTTTTTGGGGCTAAATCCTGTTTCCTTGGTCTGATAATTTAGGGCAATAGCCCCCCCAAAAAATCCCCCAAAAATTGTTTTAACTTGAATGGAGTCATTTTTCAGTAATCGTGTCCGTTGTACAGTGAATGATGTTTTTAGGCTAATCTGCATCATAACTCTGTCCATGAAGCTCTCTGAGCACACAGCAGTCTGCTGATGCTCTGGAGCTGAAAGAAGGAGATGATGCAGAGAAGTATCCTGTTACGGCAGACAAGGAGATGGAACCCCTGGTTGTTGGTTTGCAGAGATTAGAGTCCAAAAGTCTCCTTTTATTTTCTCCCCAAACAAAAAATAACTCAGATGGTTCACAAAAAGTCCCAGGGTGTTTGAGAAATAAAAAGCACAAGGGCTCCAAAAGTTGAAAAAAAAAAATTTTTCAAAACCAAAAAAAAAAAACCAAAAAAAAAAAGGAAAAAAAAACCCCCAAAAAAAAAAAAAAAAAAAAAAAAAAAAAAAATACAGAGTAACTCACCAGTGACATGGATGTAAGAGTCAGTGCCTAAAACAAACAAAACCAAGAGCTTAAATACACAGACTAATTGCATAAATAGAAAATAGGAGATGTATGCGTCCTTAATGTTAGCATACATCAGATCCAGGGTCCTCTCCTCTCTGGTTGGACAGCTCACATATTGTTTGAGGGTCAGTAGAACTCTGTTTATGATGACATGGTTGAAGTCTCCCGACATGATGATGAGGGCATTGGGGTGTTGAGTCTGTAGTTTGGAGATGGTGGTGTATATGATGCAGCAGGCAGATGTTGGGTTTGCAGAGGGAGGGATGTACAGGACAGTCATGATGACGTGAGGGATCTCTCTAAGCCAATGTTATGGACGGAGTCCAAGGGCCAGCAGTTCAACATCCCCCTCCTTTCAACTTTCCAATCTCAGTATCAGGGTCGGCCCGGACGGTGTGGAAGCCATTCATGGAGACACTCTGGTCCATTATGTCCTTGTGCAGCCACGTCTCTGTGAAACGTATCAGACTGCATTAGCTCGTCCATCTTATTGCCATGAGACCGTACATTGCCCATAATAACAGAGGGGACACACCACTTGAATCTTTTCCTCTCAATAAGCGCTTGCCGTCTCAACCCTCCTTTCATCCCCCAATAATGTTTTCCTCCTCTGCAACCTCGGCGTGTTTTCCTCCAGAGTTCGAGTGGTATCTCATCTGGTCTGGCCACTACGCCGGCCGGCTTCAGTGCGATCAGCTGTTCCCCGGAGTAAACAAAGGCAGCGTGTCCAGTTGTAGGCGGCATATCAAAACAGCACGATTAAAAGCTCGAAACTTTCTGAAAACTACCTTGTTAGAGAGGACAAGACTTCACAGAGTTACAGTGAAGCATCAGAGCAAACAAAGAGAAAAAAAAAGTTAAGAAAGTTAGAAAAAAAGCAAACACAAAAGTCGGAGAAACGTAACAGGCAGCCTGCAGCTTTCGCGCACGCGCACAAAAAAAGTAAAATGTATCTTTGAGCTTACTGAGCCACATCATTAACACAGGAAAGTCTTTGCCTTTCCAAAGCTACATGATCATTGTCTTTGCAATGAAGCCTTTCTGAGCATGTTGTGAGTTCTTTAGTCCCACAAATAATCACTGTTGGACTTTGGTCGATCCTGAGTTTTAAAACATGTAAAAATGTCCCACCAAAAGACTTGAAGCTTTTAACACAGTGTTGGTCCAAAGCTGAGTAGCAAAGCGCTGCACTGTGGCATAATCTTTAACAGAGGAGTCAACGATCTGGATACAGTTAATGATATTTCTCTCTAAACTGTAGCCAGTGTATGACTTTACACTGAAGCAGACCATGACCGTTTACAGAAGTAGTCTTTGTTTTGTATAAAGCCTCTTGCTACATGTCATCAGACATATTCTTTTTTCTGCTCTTTTCATTGAAATAGCAGAAGAGTCAACATCTCTTGTAGTGAACTATATAATAGTCACATTCTGTGTTCCAGGACTGTCACTTAAGCCTTTATGTAACCTGTCTGGTTTCACCTTCTTAAATATTTCAAAGGTGACTGAATATTGTTTTGTTTCTGGAGATTTTGACAAAAAAAGTACAGTTTGACAGTCCAACTTTGTGGATTATGTGAAGAGTATTTTTTTTTAATTCACAAACTCCATATTCCTTTCCACATGTTGAAGGCCGCATCAACACAGAATGGTAGAAAAGAGGGGTTAAATGAAATAAGCGTACAAAGTGAAAGTGTTTTCAGTTTGTATAGTTTGATTTGTTTCCAGTTTCTTATAGTGCTGTGGCTCACTGAGCCCTTATCAAGGATGTGGGTGAGAGTAATACTGCTCCAATAGAAGAAGCGAGGAATCCTCCTGCTCCATTTGTAGCCCTTCAAGGAGCAATGCCATCTCATCCAGCAAGAAAGAAATGTCGTGAGGAAGTGGTCTGTCCACAGCCACCACCTTCTTGCCCCTTCCACTTGGACAGTGGTTTTGAGTCAGCCCATGAAATGAGATCATCCACCATTTGGAGGAGATGAGGGATGTCAGCACTTCCACTGCATGTAAAGCAAACATGATGACCACTACACTACAGAAAGCATTTTCTTCATCCTAGATAGTGTTTATGGCAGTTAAATACTATCTTACAGGCCAGAAAAGTAATGTTGCAGCCCAAAGCACAAGCAGATGATTTGAACCCACACACCCACTCTAAACACAGCACACCAGGGTCCACGCCCCAAGCAACCAAGGTTGCCATGGCAACGTCCCTGCTGACAGAATGGGATGGAAGACTCCCAGGAGTAAAACACTGGAGTAAAAAATGTGGGACGATAGGACCAACTTAAAGCAACAGATTAAAGAGGAGAGAGCCATGTAAACAAGTCTGCAAAAGTGTTGACAGGTAAATAAGTTTAAAAGATAAATTGAATGATGAATAATTTAAAATATGATAAATACACTGATGTAAAACAATTCAAATGCAAAGGCTCTGCCTCTCTCAGAAGAGCAGTGTATGTTGACCATCCTGCTGGAGTCTTTCTCAAGGCTCCTCTGACACACTGATTCAGCTCCGTACCTTCAACACCACCTTGACTGCAGATCCTATGCTTCCTGGGT
>CAJRST010006380.1:0-10739 GCA_907169785.1 Menidia menidia | reverse complement strand
GAAGTATTCTGCAAATAGCAGACAGCTATGAAAACTTCCCAGATTTTAGCTCTGAATTCAATGCAGTTCTTGAAAGCAATGTCTGGGTAATGGACATTGTTTGATTCAGAGTGCAATGCACTACTTTTGAAATTTCTCGTCAGAGTAGAGCAGAACTACAAAGAGACATATAAAATATGTATTTTGAACTGAAAGAAATTATACTTGTTTAAAAACAATTGGTGGAAGTTACCCACTTCTGTTTGTAGCTCAGTTTTAGCCGAAAATATTAAAAGTTTATTTTATTCTCCCTAGTTTCACATTATATAATAAAGTTGCCACAAAACAAATAAAAAAACAAAACAAAACAGTTTATTGCTACATCCAAGGGCATCTTGACCAAATCTAACATGTTCAACTGTTCTGTAACCTTCTGTAAGGTTTCTATCTGTAAGGTTATTTTCTAAGAAGAAAAATATTGCTAGAGACATAAAGTTATAACAAATTTAGTTAATTTAAACTGAAAATGTTTATTTTCTTCACACCATGCATCTGTTAAGGAATGTTGAGGTGTTAGTCTTTTGTATTGCTGTTGAATATAAATGTACAATTGAAAGTTATAGAAAACATTTTTCAACATTTTTCTTTATTTTATAACTATCAATGATTCTAAGCATATGTGCTGTTCATCTATCAATCAAGCTATGTGATTATTTCAGTATGTTTATCTGAAGAAATCTACTTGTTCCTAATGTTATAAATAGAAACTATACAATGCAGTGCAAAAGCTGAGGTTATTTGACACCCTCAAGCAAAATTGTCATGTTTTAAAATGAGGCATTGACCTAACACATGTACAAATCTCCTTGTTGTCGACAAGTTATGGATTTTTTGTATGTGTATTATATCAACAATTATCTCTCTATATCTATCTCTGCATGTTATTTTTGATACCACAAGATCAACAATGTTCATGATCTGGCCTAACCGGAGTTCACGTGACCTGCAGACAGAATGGCGGCGTAAAGCGATAGCTCTGCTCTCTTCCTCCTGACTTTTACGGATTATCCATCTATTTTGCATCATACTTTAACAATTCCTTGCCCGTCACCTCTGTGACTTAATTGTGTGCGATGACTGATGGGCTGAGAAGCAAAACCGGGCTTGAACCACTGAGAGACGACGAAAAGCTTGAATCATTTAAGCTAGCCGTATCCTCCATGCTAACTGCCGCACTGAAAGAGCAGCAGATCTTTATCGAAGAACAGTTCGCAAAATTTGAAGGACAGCTGGACAACATAAAAACAGAGGTAACGAGGAACTCAAACGACATAAAGAAGCTGAAATCAGACCACAATGGGCTCTCCAACCAGCTGGCTAAATCGGAGCAGTCTCTCCAAACAACATGCCGCAAGATAGAAGCAAATTTGGCGGAGTTAGAGGACAGGTCCCGTAGGGATAATGTTCGCATAATAAACCTGCCAGAAAAGATTGAAAGCGGCGATGCAGCGGAATTCGTCTCTTCCTCGCTCTCTAAATGGCTCCCCGCTCTCACCGGTAGGAAGATGGAGGTAATGCGGGCTCATCGTATCGGTCCAGAGCGCAACACAGGATCCCGCACCCTGATCTGCAAAATGCCACGCTACACCGACCGGGATCGCATCCTGAAGGCAGCAAGAGGTTCTCAGATTGAGGTCAACGGCAAAGAGATCCGCTTTGCAGCAGACTACAGCAACTACACCATTAAACAGCTCCGTTTTTTATTTACCCGGCCAAGCTAAAGCTGATCAGAAGTGCACTTTTTTGAGACACAGGCAGAGGCTGAAGACTTCCTTGGTGCTCAAACCCAGACGGAGGACTGATGAATTCTTCTGGTGTACTGGTATTGTAAAATAACACGGAATTTCTAGTTAAGTAAAGTATTATATCACGTAAATAAAATAACACACCTCAAGTTCTGAAGTTATTATATTTCTTGTGTTTTCTGCTAAATGAGGGATACCTTTTTCTGACGGGTTATTATAATACTTACCATCGTGATATAAGTTCCTACAAGTGATATGGATAAATAATTACAGTTTTGCAACAAAGTTTGTTATTTGTCTTTTGCTCAGACAATATTCGAGATATACACAAAAAACAAACAAACTCAACTTTGATGGATAATTTGCAATTTGTGATATGACCAATTTCTGTTTCCCTTTTTCTTCTTTTTTTGCACATTTGACTGGTTATACTGAATATTTTGAGGAGGGTCGAGGGGCGGGCTCTTCTGATGTATGATCGCCAGCTCTCTCAGGTCAGGTGCCCATATAGTGGGTGTTGTGTTTGTGGCCATTGCCACCTTGTTAGTTATTAAAGTGTTAGATGTAAGTTCGTATTTTTCCTTATTTTCAAATTCTAATTTTTTGGGCGACACCAGGATGAATGTTTGGATCTCCGTATCTCTGACTACAATTTATAGACAGGAACTAAGAAAATGGCTTGCTCTTATCTGTAATCATGTCTAAGTTATGCATTGCTAGCTGGAATATAAATTGTTTAAATGCCCCCATTAAGCGTTCAATGTGTCTTGATTGGCTTAAAAGACACTCAATAAACATGGCCTTTATCCAAGAGTCACATTTTAAACATTCTGACAAACAACGTTTATCAAATCGGCATTACTATACTTCAGCTGCAGCTACTTTTAACTCCAAAAGCCGTGGTGCCTTGGTGGTATTGAGACGTAGCTTATCCCTAACTACAGTGGTCTGCAAAAGTTTGGGCAACCTTGTTAATTTCCATGATTTTCCTTCATAAATCGTTGGTTCTTAGGATTAAAAAAATCTGTTAAATATATGATATAGTAGACAAACACAGTGGTATTTGAGAAGTGAAACGAAGTTTATACCATTTACAGGAAGTGTGCAATAATTGTTTAAACAAAATTAGGCATGTGCATAAATTTGGGCACCACAAAAAAAAAAAAACTCAATATTTAGTAGATCCCCCTTTTGCAGAAATAACAGCTTCTAAACGCTTCCTATAGCTTCCTATGAGAGTCTGGATTCGGGTTGGAAGTATTTTGGACCATTCCTCTTTACAAAACACCTCTAATTCATTCAGGTTTGATGGTTTCCGAGCATGGACAGCTCTCTTTAAGTCAACCACAGATTTTCAATAATATTCAGGTCTGGGGACTGAGACGGCCATTCCAGAACGTTGTACTTGTTCCTCTGCATGAATGCCTTAGTAGATTTTGAGCAGTGTTTAGGGTCGTTGTCCTTTTGAAAGATCCAGCCCCGGTACAGCTTCAGCCTCGTCACTGATTCCTGGACATTGGTCTCCAGAATCTGCTGATATTTGGTGGAATCCATGCGTCCCTCAACTTTACCAAGATTCCCAGTCCCTGCACTGGCCACACAGGCCCACAGCAGGATGGAACCACCACCAAATTTTACTGTAGGCAGCAGGTGTTTTTCTAGGAATGCTGTGTTGTTTTTCCTCCATGCATGGCGCCCCTTGTTATGTCCAAATAACTCAATTTTAGTTTCATCAGTCCACAGCAACTTATTCCAACTTGTCCAAATGTGCTTTAGCACACCTCAAGCGGCTTTGTTTGTGATGTGGGCGGAGAAAAGGCTTCTCCAGCATCAGCATCTCCTTGTGTAAAGTGCGCGCAATAGTTGTACGATGCACAATGACTCCATCTGCAGCAAGATCATGTTGTATGTCTTTGGTGATGGCCTGTGGGTTGACTTTGACTGTTTTAACCATTCTTCGCTTCTGTTTATCCGTGATTTTCCTTGGTCTGCCACTTGGAGCCTTAACTTGAACTGTGCCTGTGGTCTTCCATTTCCTGACTATGTTCCTAACTGTCGAAACAGACAACTGATATCTCTTAGACAGCTTTCGGTATCCTTCCCCTAATTCATGATGGTGAACAATCGTTGTTTTCAGGTCATGTGACAGTTCTTTTGAGACTCCCATGTCGCTACTCTTCAGAGAAGATTCACAGAGGAGGGAAACTTACAATTGCCCCCCCTTAAATACTCTCTCATAATTGGGTTCGCCTTGTGTATGTAGGTCAAGGGTCACTGAGCTTCCCAAACCAATTTTGAGTTCCAATAATTGGTTCTAAATATTTTGAAATCAGTAAAATGACAACAGTGCCCAAATTTATGCACATGCCTAATTTTGTTAAAACAATTATTGCACACTTCCTGTAAATGGTATAAACTTCGTTTCACTTCTCAAATATCACTGTGTTTGTCTCCTATATCATATATTTAACTGATTTTTTTTATCCAAAGAACCAATGATTTATGAAGGAAAATCATTGAAATTAACAAGGTTGCCCAAACTTTTGCAGACCACTGTATAGGTCGAAGCTATGAAAGTGAAGATGGTCGATTTGCCTACATTAAAACAAACATATATGGTGAGAAAATTGCATTTCTATGTATTCATGCCTCAAATAATTATAGTCCAGAGTTCTATGGCACAATCAGCAAGACTTTATATGACCTGCAGGACTTTTCAGTTATTATTGGTGCAGATATGAACGCTGTTCTTGATCCTTTACTTGATAGATCTAGTGAACCATCTAAACATATTCTCCCTGCAACAACTGCCTTCCAAGGTTTAATTGACGATTTTAGACTCACAGACCTATACAGAGCCGTAAACCCTTCTTCGAGACCGTATAGTTTTTATTCGTTCAGACACAAGACCTATTCAAGGATAGATCATTTACTGGCTTCTGCAACTTTATACACTGAAATTCACTCAGCTGTGATTCATCCTAATTCTCTATCTGAACATTGTGTCGTCACAGTGCAGCTCACACTTGCCAAGACTCCAACTAAGGCCACAAGATGGCGCTTCAACACGACATTACTTAAAAATAACGATTATTGCGACCATTTCAGAAACCATTTTAAAACATTTATCTCTGAGAATGCTAACTCAGTAGAGGACCCTCGTGTATTATGGGCCGCAATTAAATCTACACTCCAACGAGCTAAAACAGAGGGTGGTCTTTCCGTGCCTAACTTCAAGTACTACTTTTGGTCATTTGTATTGAGACCACTGACAGACTGGCTGAACCCAAATTCTGATCCGTGTTGGAAACCCATAGAAAAGGACCTAGCATCCCCACACGGACTAGAGGACCTGATTTACTCCGCTCTCCCCTTGAAACGGGCTAAGCTGCGACTTGGCCCCATAATGAGTTTCCTCTTGTCTACATGGGTGATGGTTGAGAAGGAATCTAGGAATTCATGTAAATGGCACGCACATAGTCCACTCTTTAATAACTAGTCCCTACTCAAAGGGGGGGTCCCATTTTCGTCTCCGGAGTGGAGCTCTAGGGGTATTCATGTTTTAGCTGATGTATACAATGAGAATGGGCTTCGTGACTTTCATGATTTGAGACTGTCTTACCAACTACCTGGAACATCTTTATTTCTGTACTTTCAATTAAGGTCATCTATGAAAGCATATGGAGTGCCATGGAATTTTCCTCTTACTGCTCACCCTTTGCATTCCTTCCTATATAACAGAGAACGGAAAGGGGGTTTGGTTTCCCGAATATATTCATTTTATCAGAGATGCCTCATATAAAACCCTTCCTATTGAACGTGTGTGGTCCAGTGTTACGACCCGGCTCGTGCGCCGTAACAAAAGCCAGGAAGACACGGCTTCAATAAGAAAATACGCTCTTTATTGTATCATCCCAACCAACAAGCAGAGCCAAACAGCGACAAGCGGGTGAAGAAGCTGACTCCCTCCAACCCGCTTCAAAGCCTCCCCCCACGCTTTGAAGCGGCTGCTTTTATAGCGATGACGCGCTGGGCCTGGCACATCCTGGTCCCGCCCACTCTGCTCCGCCTCGGGACAAAACACAATTACTGACAGATCCCTCCACATAAAGTGGAGGGGGATGTCACACCCCCACCCACAAAAACAAAAAAAAACAAAAAAACAACAACAACAACAACAACAAAACAAAAACCAAATCTAACATGTATTACGGTTTACAATACAGGGGCACGAGAAAGCGCATCAGCAACTACATTATCTTGCCCTTTTACGTACCGTATGTCCAAAGAAAAAGACTGCAAAAAGAGCAACCAGCGAACCAAACGCTGATTTGGACATTTTAGCGTCGTCAAAAATGTCAGCGGGTTATGATCCGTATATACAATAATAGGAGCACCACCACCCAGGTAAACATCAAAATGCTGCAAAGCCAGGATGAAGGCAAGCATCTCCTTTTCGATCACAGAATAATTTAATTGATGTTTATTAAATTTTTTTGAAAAATAACTGACTGGCTTACAATTTCCCAGATGATCTACTTGTGTCAAAACTGCACCTGCACCCACATAGCTGGCATCCACATGGAGCTGAAAAGGATCATTCAAACGTGGGGCAGCCAAAACCGGAGCACAGCAGAGAAGCTGTTTCACCTGTTCAAACGCATGCTGACAAGAAGGAGACCAGTCAAACTTGGCATCCTTCGACAGCAAGCTGGTTAATGGAGCGGCTACCGAAGAAAAGTTTTTACAAAAACAACAATAATAACCAACCAGACCAAGAAAACGCATAAGATCTTTTTTTGTAACAGGAATAGGAAAGTCCTGTACTGCTTGCACCTTGGCTGCGACTGGACGAACTTGACCTTGCCCAACTACATGGCCTAGATATGTCACGGTTGCTTTCGCAAATTCACACTTTGCGAGATTAATTGTAAGCCATGCCCCCGCCAAGCGAGTAAATAAGTCGTGAATGCGCTCCATGTGTTGTTCCCAAGTATCAGAATAAATTATTACATCCACCAAATACACCGCGCAACCTGGCATATCACCCACTACATAATTCATTAATCGCTAGCGGGTGCATTCCGAAGTCCAAACGGCATAACTGTGTATGAATACAACCCAGAAGGAGTAACAAACGCAGCTAACTCCCGCGCACGTTCTGTCAAAGGAACTTGCCAGTAACCTTTAAGTAAGTCAAACCTGCTGACGAATTTAGCCGAACCAACCTGATCCACACAATCATCCATTCTGGGAAGTGGAAATGAATCAGGCTTTGTAACAGCATTCAATTTCCTATAGTCCGAACAAAAGCGGAATGTATTATCTGGTTTAGGAACCAGAATGCAAGGAGATGCCCAACTAGATGAAGATGGCTCAGCTATTCCATTTTCCAACATATCTTCACTTCTGCATCAAGACATTTTCGTTTCTCCATGTTTACACGATAAAAATGTTGTTTTATCGGCTTCGCTTGACCTACATCAATATCATGTTCCAGCACAGTGGTACGCCCGGGAGTATCAGAAAATAGGCACGGGAAGCTATAAATCAGCTCACTCAATTGTTTTGAATAATGTTCAGAAAGATGTGATAATAATAATTCCAATTTCTGCAGCGACTCAGAGTTGGAATGACGCCCGTGCGTCAGGGCGCTGTCCAAGGTACCAGTCTCCTCGTTAGATCAAGTGTCCAAAGAAACCTCATTAATTGCACAAACTGGGCGTATGTGCTCGGGAGCCTTTTTCGCATGGTCCCGCGCATAGTAAGGTTTTAGCAAATTCACGTGGCACAACTGCGTTTTCTTATTTCTGCGCTCAGGTGTTTCAATGCAGTAGTTCTGATCAGAGAGTCGCTTTAACACTGTATACGGGCCAGAAAACTTTGCCTGAAAAGGAGATGCAAGACTGGGACACAGTGCCAAAACCTGATCCCCGGGCAAAAATGAGCGTTCCACTGCTCGACGATCAAATAAAGATTTCATTTTCTGTTGGCTAGCAGACAATTTTTCTTTAGCCAAATTCCGCGCTGCATACAGTCTATGCCTAAAACCATTGACGTAGTCAATCAAATTTTGGGGTGGTTCTGGTTCTTTCAACCCCGCTGCCACAGCTGCCAAGGGTCCCTTAACGGTGTGTCCAAACACCAACTCATTCGGGCTAAAGCCTATGCTCTCCTGAGTAACCTCCCGAGCAGCCAACATTAACCATGGTAACCCATCCTCCCAATCCTTCCCCAGTTCAGTACAATAAGCGCGAAGCAATGACTTTAGAGTCTGATGGAAACGCTCCAACGCTCCTTGACTTTCTGCATGGTAAGCCGTAGATCTATTGTGTTTAACACGAAGCTGTTTTAGCACCTGGCCAAAAAGACGTGAAGAGAAATTTGTGCCTTGATCCGACTGAATAATCTGAGGAATACCAAATACCGAGATGAACTGAGAAAGAGCACGCACCACCGATTTTGCTGTTATTGTACGTAACGGATACGCAGCCGGATATCGAGTACTTTGACACATGACTGTCAACAAATAGCAAGCCCCAGATCGCGACCTTGGCAAAGGACCCACACAATCCACAATTAGATGCCCAAACGGTTCTGTTGCAACAGGGATAGGTAATAAAGGAGTGGGTTTCAAAGGTTGGTTAGGCTTTGCAGTTAGCTGACAGACATGACACGTCCTAATATAAGAAGAAATATCCCTCTTCAGGCGAGTCCAAAAAAAATGTCTAAGGACTCGATCGTATGTTTTTTTAACACCAGCGTGCCCAGACTCATCATGTGCTACTTTCAACAGTGCCTCACGATATTTAGAGGGAACTACCACTTGAAACACAGCATTTTCCACCGAACCAACATGTGGCAGCCATCTTCTTATTAGCACCGAATTTCGAAGAAAATACGCACCTGTGTGGTCTAAAACGGCACCCTCCGGACGAACCTGCTGAAATAGTCCTTTTAATGAGGAATCTGCACGTTGCTCCGTTATCAAATCAGTACGAGTGACAGGAAATGGGCAATCAGCGAGAGGCAAACAGAAATCGTGATCTTTATTTTTACCTTGTGTGTCCTTCTCACTGTTCACCTGAGAGCGCGACATAGCACGAGTCACAGCACAAGCTGTGAAAACGTTCGAAAATTCAGGCGCACTCTCCTCTTGTCGATTCAATTTTTGAAACTCCGGGTCGCTGGCAACTGAAGGTGTAGGTGATTCATCTGTCCACATGCTGGAACCCGCTAGATCATTACCCAAAATGACCGAAACCCCGTCAATAGGCAACGCAGGCCGCACCGCCAGCAAGGCCTCTCCACAAAAAAGCTGGCATTCCAAAAACACTTTGTGGAGAGGAACCAACAAAACATTCAAACCCATACCCCTCACCGGAATACAGTTGTCCATCCCAGCATGCTCAGAGAGAGCCAATACATCCGCCTGAATAAAAGAATTAAAAGCACCAGTATCTCTAAGTACTTTCACAGGTATTTTCTTTTCATTTTCTGCCAATGATACGTAACCATCTCTTATAAATGGTAAATATGATTCCAAAAGCTCTATGCACGGTGATTCCTTTCGTTTCTCCACACCTGTAAACACAGGTGCCGCTAAACCAGCGCCCTCTGGCCTAGACTGAAATGTGGGAGCTCTGGACTTAAATAGATGGCAATTCACTTTCCAATGACCACGCTTATGGCAATAGTTACACCGATCATTAGTGTCACAATAATCCGACGATTTAACTTCCACCTTACGCACTGCCTCAGGGCGGCACAAATTATTGTTTCGCCCAGTGTCCCCCCTGAAACTACTCCCTGTTGAAAACTGGGCTTTGTGGGTCAACACGTAATCATCCGCGAGTGCCGCGGCTGCAGCTGCAGACCGAGCTTTCTGTTCACAAATATAAGTTGCAACAACCTCAGGAACTGAGTTTTTAAGTTGTTCCAAAACAACCAGTTCACACAGCTGCTCAAAGGTTTTAACTTCTGCGGCCGCGCACCATCGCATAAAATGCATTTTAATATCTCTGGCAAATTCCAGATAACTCTGCTCAGAGTTTTTCCTACAACCTCTAAACCTCTGCCGATATGCCTCAGGCACTAACTCATATGTTTTTAACACAGCAGCTTTCACCTTAGCATAATCATGGCAATCAGAGTCAGATAACATAGAAAAAACTTCTTGAGCACGCCCCACAAGCACACACTGCAATAGCAGCACACATGCAGAATCAGACCAGCTGCGCGCCTCAGCCACACGCTCAAAAATGACAAAAAACAAATCTGGATCAAGTTCATTAAATTTAGGCAATAAACGTAAATTACCAACAACATCAAACTCCATATCCGCGCCATCCAAAGCAACTGAAGGAGAACGAGAGACTCCAGACGCGACACCCTGTTTAGCCAAATCTAAGCGTGTCCTTTCGATCTCCAACCTAGTATGCTCTGCCTCCAGCTGTGCTTTCATTTTAAATTTATCGTGCTCAAACTGTAACAACAGTAACTCCCTATGCTGCTCAAATGTCAAACCAGGCGGTAAAACAGTAGTCTTAGATGAAATAGTTTCACCAACTGATCTGTGTAACACGTCCTTTTCAACCAAATTTGCAACCAAAATAGACTTCACGTTCTCTTTGGACCGTCGTCCATCCATTTCCACACCGTAGTGTTTCCCAATCTCGAATAACTGCTCTTTTGAGCAATCTTCCAAAAACTCCTCTGAGGGAGAATCAAAAAATCCAGAGAGAGAAGTCATGATCACTTATAATAACAGAAGTCAAACAATAATCAGGGAAAAGCGCTAAATCGTGTACACAATAGACAGACTGAGGAACCCCCACTACTCTTGTCTATACGCAAAACTTACCTAACAAACAACTGATCCCTAGTCTTCACGCTTTTTGGCGGTGGGTTGTTATGCACCTTAAACCAGCGGGCCAGAAAGGAAATCTATACAGA
>CAJRST010006369.1:0-10740 GCA_907169785.1 Menidia menidia | reverse complement strand
ACCCAGGAAGCATAGGATCTGCAGTCAAGGTGGTGTTGAAGGTACGGGCGTGAATCAGTGTGTCAGAGGAGCCTTGAGAAAGACTCCAGCAGGATGGTCAACATACACTGCTCTTCTGAGAGAGGCAGAGCCTTTGCATTTGAATTGTTTTACATCAGTGTATTTATCATATTTTAAATTATTCATCATTCAATTTATCTTTTAAACTTATTTACCTGTCAACACTTTTGCAGACTTGTTTACATGGCTCTCTCCTCTTTAATCTGTTGCTTTAATTTGGTCCTATCGTCCCACATTTTTTACTCCAGTGTTTTACTCCTGGGAGTCTTCCATCCCATTCTGTCAGCAGGGACGTTGCCATGGCAACCTTGGTTGCTTGGGGCGTGGACCCTGGTGTGCTGTGTTTAGAGTGGGTGTGTGGGTTCAAATCATCTGCTTGTGCTTTGGGCTGCAACATTACTTTTCTGGCCTGTAAGATAGTATTTAACTGCCATAAACACTATCTAGGATGAAGAAAATGCTTTCTGTAGTGTAGTGGTCATCATGTTTGCTTTACATGCAGTGGAAGTGCTGACATCCCTCATCTCCTCCAAATGGTGGATGATCTCATTTCATGGGCTGACTCAAAACCACTGTCCAAGTGGAAGGGGCAAGAAGGTGGTGGCTGTGGACAGACCACTTCCTCACGACATTTCTTTCTTGCTGGATGAGATGGCATTGCTCCTTGAAGGGCTACAAATGGAGCAGGAGGATTCCTCGCTTCTTCTATTGGAGCAGTATTACTCTCACCCACATCCTTGATAAGGGCTCAGTGAGCCACAGCACTATAAGAAACTGGAAACAAATCAAACTATACAAACTGAAAACACTTTCACTTTGTACGCTTATTTCATTTAACCCCTCTTTTCTACCATTCTGTGTTGATGCGGCCTTCAACATGTGGAAAGGAATATGGAGTTTGTGAATTAAAAAAAAATACTCTTCACATAATCCACAAAGTTGGACTGTCAAACTGTACTTTTTTTGTCAAAATCTCCAGAAACAAAACAATATTCAGTCACCTTTGAAATATTTAAGAAGGTGAAACCAGACAGGTTACATAAAGGCTTAAGTGACAGTCCTGGAACACAGAATGTGACTATTATATAGTTCACTACAAGAGATGTTGACTCTTCTGCTATTTCAATGAAAAGAGCAGAAAAAAGAATATGTCTGATGACATGTAGCAAGAGGCTTTATACAAAACAAAGACTACTTCTGTAAACGGTCATGGTCTGCTTCAGTGTAAAGTCATACACTGGCTACAGTTTAGAGAGAAATATCATTAACTGTATCCAGATCGTTGACTCCTCTGTTAAAGATTATGCCACAGTGCAGCGCTTTGCTACTCAGCTTTGGACCAACACTGTGTTAAAAGCTTCAAGTCTTTTGGTGGGACATTTTTACATGTTTTAAAACTCAGGATCGACCAAAGTCCAACAGTGATTATTTGTGGGACTAAAGAACTCACAACATGCTCAGAAAGGCTTCATTGCAAAGACAATGATCATGTAGCTTTGGAAAGGCAAAGACTTTCCTGTGTTAATGATGTGGCTCAGTAAGCTCAAAGATACATTTTACTTTTTTTGTGCGCGTGCGCGAAAGCTGCAGGCTGCCTGTTACGTTTCTCCGACTTTTGTGTTTGCTTTTTTTCTAACTTTCTTAACTTTTTTTTTCTCTTTGTTTGCTCTGATGCTTCACTGTAACTCTGTGAAGTCTTGTCCTCTCTAACAAGGTAGTTTTCAGAAAGTTTCGAGCTTTTAATCGTGCTGTTTTGATATGCCGCCTACAACTGGACACGCTGCCTTTGTTTACTCCGGGGAACAGCTGATCGCACTGAAGCCGGCCGGCGTAGTGGCCAGACCAGATGAGATACCACTCGAACTCTGGAGGAAAACACGCCGAGGTTGCAGAGGAGGAAAACATTATTGGGGGATGAAAGGAGGGTTGAGACGGCAAGCGCTTATTGAGAGGAAAAGATTCAAGTGGTGTGTCCCCTCTGTTATTATGGGCAATGTACGGTCTCATGGCAATAAGATGGACGAGCTAATGCAGTCTGATACGTTTCACAGAGACGTGGCTGCACAAGGACATAATGGACCAGAGTGTCTCCATGAATTGCTTCCACACCGTCCGGGCCGACCCTGATACTGAGATTGGAAAGTTGAAAGGAGGGGGATGTTGAACTGCTGGCCCTTGGACTCCGTCCATAACATTGGCTTAGAGAGATCCCTCACGTCATCATGACTGTCCTGTACATCCCTCCCTCTGCAAACCCAACATCTGCCTGCTGCATCATATACACCACCATCTCCAAACTACAGACTCAACACCCCAATGCCCTCATCATCATGTCGGGAGACTTCAACCATGTCATCATAAACAGAGTTCTACCGACCCTCAAACAATATGTGAGCTGTCCAACCAGAGAGGAGAGGACCCTGGATCTGATGTATGCTAACATTAAGGACGCATACATCTCCTATTTTCTATTTATGCAATTAGTCTGTGTATTTAAGCTCTTGGTTTTGTTTGTTTTAGGCACTGACTCTTACATCCATGTCACTGGTGAGTTACTCTGTATTTTTTTTTTTTTTTTTTTTTTTTTTTTTTTTGGGGGTTTTTTTTTCCTTTTTTTTTTTGGTTTTTTTTTTTTGGTTTTGAAAAATTTTTTTTTTTCAACTTTTGGAGCCCTTGTGCTTTTTATTTCTCAAACACCCTGGGACTTTTTGTGAACCATCTGAGTTATTTTTTGTTTGGGGAGAAAATAAAAGGAGACTTTTGGACTCTAATCTCTGCAAACCAACAACCAGGGGTTCCATCTCCTTGTCTGCCGTAACAGGATACTTCTCTGCATCATCTCCTTCTTTCAGCTCCAGAGCATCAGCAGACTGCTGTGTGCTCAGAGAGCTTCATGGACAGAGTTATGATGCAGATTAGCCTAAAAACATCATTCACTGTACAACGGACACGATTACTGAAAAATGACTCCATTCAAGTTAAAACAATTTTTGGGGGATTTTTTGGGGGGGCTATTGCCCTAAATTATCAGACCAAGGAAACAGGATTTAGCCCCAAAAAAATATTCCAACTCACAAATAGTTTGTTCACATTTTCTTTAATTTGTTGCCATAGATATAGGATTTATTAGATTTTGATTTTAAAGAAAAAGTCACTTTGTAGTTTACCTTTGACCTAAAGGTTCTAACTTTATTCAAGCTAATATCAATAAGGTGTGAAAAACTTCTATCTTTTCTGTATACAAAAATGTTTTTAGATCAAATAAGGTTAAAATCTAGCAAAGTAAAGCTGAAAACACTCTTTGCAACTTCATGTGAGCTCTGCTGATGTTTCCCTTGATGTGTCTGTATGAATCAGAGCTGTTAAATCATCCATTCATTTTTGTTACCGCTTATTCCCTAATGGGGTCGCGGGGATAACTGGAGCCTATTCCAGTGGTCAATGGGTGAGAGGCAAGGTAAACCCTACAGTCTGCCAGTCCATTGCAGGGCCACACAAGGACAAACAACCACGCACACTCACATTGACTCCTAAGGGCAATTTGGAATGTCCAATCAACCTAACATGCAGGTTTTTGGACTGTGGGAGGAAGTCAGGGTACCCGGAGAGAACCCACACAGACACAGGGAGAACATAACACAAACTCCACACAGAAAAGTCCTGGGTTCCCCAGGACTCGAACCCAGAAACTTCTTGCTGTGAGGCGACGGTGCTAACCACCGTGCAACCCCCTGTTAAATAATTTAAAACTTTCATATGCAGGCAATCCACACATCGAAACATGGAGAACATTTGGTGGAGATCCAATGTGAAGAAACAGCTTCCACAGAAACATTTCAGCTCCAACCGTTCATGTGAAGTGATCGATAAGGGAAAAAAAAGGAAAAAAACTGAATAGTAACAGACATCATCATCATCAGAGTGTCTCTGCTCACAAGCTGCTACTGCTTCATCTTCTGTTGATCAGCAGGACACAGATTTTTCTCTCAGCTCTCATCTTCTTATTCATTATGACTTCCATCTGCAGAGAAAAGCAGAACCAGAGCAGATAAAGGAGTCTTATTTCCCCAGCTGTCAGCAGTGAGCAGCATCCAGCAGAAAGAGCAGCAGGGACTTCAGTCCTGGGATAAAGAGGAGCTTCCTGTCAGCTCTCATGTTCATATGTTGTAGCTGGAAGCTCACACACCTGCAGAGGCTTTAAGCACCACGCACACAACAAGCTGTTGATCTGATTGGCTAACTGTTTCATTCTGCCGACTCTGCTGAAAAAGCCTGACATAATTCTGTTCTCACAGCTTCACACTGAGAAGGCTGCATGTTCACAGGAATCTGGATATTTGCTCTGGTACCAACTGGGTTTAGGTCAGTATGGACCTCCAGCTGCCTACTGACCTCAGAGTCTGCAGTTTGTTATGCGGACTCTGCTGCAGATCCAACAGCTGCTGAACAGCTGACCGCTTCAGGAAGTTGGAACGCAAGTCCAGTTCTGTCAGATGGGAGGGGTTGGACTTCAGAGCTGAGACCAGAGGAGCACAGCTGATCTCTGACAACCTGCAGTTCCTCAAACTGTATAAAGAATAAAAGATGTGATCTGGAGCCAAGAGGATGCAGGTTAATCAGGGTTCCATTAGTTGTGACTTAATTTAAGTATTTTTACATTCGCACTAACATACTTCTATTCGTGTCCACAGCAGTTAAGACTTCATAGTCTTAGAAATGAGAGTTTTTTTCACAATAATTTGCACTCACAGCTTTTACATTCAGTCCCACACAGAAACAATTCTAACCTACACAATTTCTCAGACTAATGTGTGTGAGGGAAGAATTTAGTGTTCAACATTTTTGTGGACATGCAATTAGGATTACAGATCTACAAGTTGGAATAGGAAACCTTTGCTAGTCCTCTGACTCCAGAGGTGGCTGGCATTAGGAGAGTGACTCTGGGACACCACTGATCACTGTCTAGCCTCCTCGAAGTGTTGTGGGCCCAACTAGACCACACACTGATGAGGGAGGTTCCACCTGATGACCCCACTGACCTGCTGCTCTGCACTGCTCACAAGCTTAAACAGGAATCCTAGTTTATTTGTTGAAGTTAGAGTATTTACTGAGTCTGGTCTAGCGGTTTGTAGAACAGGTTTCTCATGTTTACTTTGAATATTAAGGGAGAGGGATGGATTAGCTGCTGTCTTTGGAAATCATTTTCCTGAAGCCAAACCCAAGTTCACTTCAGCTTGAGGTCACAAACAGACATTCTCCTTCAGGAGTTTTTGGTGGACAGACAATTCATGATTCCATTTCTCACAGCAAGTTTTGAAACAGCCCCAGACCATCATACTACCACCTACATGTTGTACTGTTGGTACCATGTTCTTTTTGTACATTGTGGTCTTACTTTCTGTGATGAAAGCTGTTTTCTCCTGAAGTCAAAGATTGTTCATTTCCAGCACTGTTGGAGGGAGTTTGTTAATATGAGCTGATTCATTGGCTTTTGGAGTTTGGCTGCTCCAAACTGTTATTAATGCTTCACACACAAACATTCACTAACTCTGGACCTCTGGAAGCACCAGCCAGTGATTGGAGATCTGTTTCTGTCTGACACATTCAGTGTTTGCTTCTTATTCAACAAATCGCCATTTCACAAACTAAATCACTGAAGTATAAAACACACTTTACCATGAAGAGTAGCTAAACTTTCACATCAGATTTATGTGAACTAACAACTAAAACATGGAGTCTGACCTCAGAGTCTTCAGTCCACAGAGTGAACTCTGCAGAAAGATGCTCAGCTCCTTCATCACACACTCAGAGATGGTGTTCCAGCTCAGGTCCAGTTCTGTCAGATGGGAGGAGTTGGACTTCAGAGCTGAGACCACAGAAGCCCAGCTGATTTCTGACAACCTGCAGTTCACCAACCTGAATAAAGAATCAAATATGTGAGCGTTTATGACGAACTTAACAAACCTGAATAAAAACCAGTATCATTACTGTGATGATACTCAGTTTTGATCAGGGAAACATCACTCTGACACAAAGTATAATGTTAACATCATTTTCACATCATATTGATCCTGAAATACAACCAAACATAGTTTCTGACCTCAGGGTTTCCAGTCTGCAAAGATGGCTTCCCAGGAGACCACACAGCTGTTTCACTTCTGAATCCTTTAAGTTGTTGTCACTCAGGTCCAGTTTTCTCAGGTCAGAGGGGTTGGACTTCAGAGCTGAGACCAGAGGAGCACAGCTGATCTCTGACAAACAGCAGCGCTCTAACCTGAGTAGAAATGACAAAAGAGAAAATGTTACAGAATATTTTTTATTTGCTTGCAGCTCCCTGCAGATTCACAGTGTGAGCATTTAAGAAAGATCACCTGTATTTCCTCACATTAACTAAACATTTGGATTCAGATACATCAGTTTTAACTGTTTGAAAACCTAAAGACCTACAACAGTTCAATTCAGTAAACTGACTTTAGAGTCTTCAGCTTATAGTCTGGACTCTCCAACATGTCAGACAGTTGCTTTGTGTCTGATTCCTGCAGGTTGTGGTTGTATCTCAGGTCAAGTTCTGTCAGATGGGAGGGTTTGGACTTCAGACCTGAGACCAGAGAAGCCCCGCTGATGTTGGACAACCCACAGCACTGTAACCTGAATAAAGAATAAAAGTTGTGAACTGAAGCCATCAGGATGCAGTTTAAAGTAGTCAAACAGAACCAGTGAAAAAGAGCTCTGATTAATCTAAACAACAACATGCTGATGACATTCAAGGATTCTATATAAACAGACAATAATATTGGAGTTTATTGGAGTTTACTGGTCTTAAAATTTCTTTATAAAACAGCTGAGAAGCCATCTGGACCCAGAGAGATGTGGAACTATCCCCCTCCAAAGCCAGCAGTTAGATCAGAGCTCATAACTTGGATTTTAAGATCTATGACAAAATATTCAGAATAATTAATAATATTAATCTGAACTAACAACTAAAACATGGAGTCTGACCTCAGAGTCTTCAGTCCACAGAGTGGACTCTGCAGAAAACTGCCCAGCTCCTTCATCACACAGTCAGAGATGTTGTTACTGCTCAGGTCCAGTTCTGTCAGATGGGAGGGTTTGGACTTCAGAGCTGAGATCAAAGAAGCCCAGCTGATCTCGGATAACCTGCAGTTCTCCAATCTGAATAAAGAATAAAAAATGTGACCTGAAGCCAAGAGGATGCAGGTTAAAACAATCAAACAGAACCAGTGAAAAAGAGCTCTCATTAATATTTATGACAACATGCTGCTTCTTCAATAAAGACGGAGTGACTTCAGCTTTTGTTTTGTTACATTAATTGATAGCATGCAACACAAACAGTTAAACCGTCGATCCATCTATCAATTATCCATCCATCCATCCATTATTGTAACTGCTTATTCCCTAGTGGGTTGGCAGGGGGCAGTTAAACCAGAATAGAATAATACTTTCTTCCTTAAATCATAAAGATGCACACTAAAAATGAGGAAATATAACAAAAACTTGACATTTAAAACAGACATGACCCATTTCCACTTGTGTCTATTCAGCACAGCTCTGCACGGTTTAGTGATTAAGGTTTTGCGTTCCTGTTCTGTTATTTTGGTGCTTGTCCTGTCTTCCTGTTTCCCCTCATACCTCTCAGTTTCTTCACCTCCCTCATGTTCCTCCTTTTCCCATTATCACTCAACTCTCAGCAGCTTCTTCTCTCAGTAACCTGCTTTCATTTCACTAACAACACACTGCTCTAGAAAAGCTTCTCAATCATGTCACTCTTTGCCAGATCCTCCAAACTTTGATGTCTTCAGAATTGTATTTTTTGTCCTGGCGTTTTTGTCCCTGTTTACCTGTCTTTGTCCCAGTAAGTTCTTTGTTTTTTAGTTTTATGTTTTGTTTTCACCCTAGTTAAGTTATTTTTGTGTCTTTGGCTGTACTGTTTTTGTAATTACATTTTTTTTTTCTCAAGTTACTTGTTCCTTCCTGTGTTTTCCTTCCTGGGCCTTCCATTTGTATCCTCCCCTTTAACTCCCCACACCACCTCCCTCCACATCTGATTATTTGACATATACAGTAGTTCTACCTTTCCACCACAGGGCTGGCCCCACTAAACAGTGAGAATATTGTGTCATCTTCTCATCTGACACATTTCATTGTCATGATGATGCTCTGCTGCATGTTAGGATGCGTATGACAACAAAACTCACAACCCCTGGAAAGAAATTATGGAATCACTGACTTTGGAGGAAGTTCATTCATTTACTTTAATTCAGTAGAAAAAACCAGATGACAGACACAAAACAAAAGTAATTTGAAATGGCAACGGTCTGGCTTTAAGAAACACTAAAAGAAATCAATGGAAAAATATGGTAGTCATTAATGGTTACTTTTTTAGACCAAGCAAAGTGAAAAAAAATATGGAATCACTCAATAATGAGGAAAACATTATGGAATCACCCTGTAAATTTCCATCCCCAAAACTGACACCTGAATCAAATTAGACCTGCTTGTTGGTCTGCCCTAAAAAGCAGCGGTCACACCTTGGAGGGCTGCTGCACCAAGTGGACTGACATGAATCATGGCTCCAACACCAGAGATATCAATTGAAAGAAAAGAGAGGATTATCCAACTATTAAAAAAGGGTACATCATCATGCACTGTTAAAAAGGATGTTGGTTGTGCACAGTCAGCTGTATTAGCTCGACCAAAACCAAATGACATGGGAAGGTTTTTAAAGGCAAACATACTGGTAGACCAAGGAAGACATTGCTTTAAGTTTTCTGTCTTGATGCTTTGATATGTCTCAAAAAACGAAATAGCACACCAATACAAATGAGGAACGAATGGAAGTAAACTTGTGTCAACCTCTGTGACCAAACTGTAAGAAACCACCTAAAGGAAATGGTATTTTCCATCCACATAATCTAAATGAAAGCCATCATTAACACTTAAACAGAAAAAAACAAGGTTACAATGGGCTAAGGAAAAGCTATCGTGGACTGTGGATGACTGGATGAAAGTCATATTGAGTGATGAATCTGCATTGGGCAAGGTAATGATGGTGGAACTTTTGTTTGGAGCAGTTCCAATGACGCTTATGAAGATGACTGCCTGAAGAGAACATGCAAATTTCCACAGTCATTGATGATATGGGTCTGCACGTCAGGTAAAGGCACTTGGGAGATGACTGTCATTACATCTTCAATAAATGCACAAGTTTACGTTGATACTGTGGACAATTATTCCATCAATTGAAAGGATGTTTGGGGATGATGAAATTATTTTTCAAGATGATAATGCATGTTGCCATAGACCAAAAACTGTTAAAATATTTCTTTGAAAAAAGACGCATATGGTCGATGTCATTGCCTGCAAATTGTCCAGATCTTAATCCAATTGAAAACCTTTGGTGGAAGTTGAAGAAAAATTATCCATGACAAGGCTCCAACCTGCAAAGCTGATCAGGCAACAGCAATCAGAGAAAGTTGGAGCGAGATTGCTGAGAACTACCGTTTTACACACATTAAGTCCTTGCCTCAGAAACTGCAAGCTGTTATAAAAGCCAGAGGTGGTGCAACAAAATACCAGTGATGTGTTGGGGTATTCTTTTATTTTTCATGATTCCATGAATTGAGTGATTCCTTTTTTCCCCCCTCTGCTTGGTCATAAAAAGTAACCGTTATTGACTACCACATTTTTTTTCTTTAATTATTTCAGTGTTTCTGAAAGCCAGACAGTTGCCATTTGAAATTACTTAAGTTCTGTGTGATGTCTGTGATCTGCTTTTTTTTCTGAAAAAAATTAAAGAACTGAATGAACATCCTCCGAGGCTGGTGATTCTATCATTTCTAGCCAGGGGTTGTGTGCTTAGGTTAAATTTAAGATGTAGCAAACATATCGGAATAGAAAACCAGCATCAGTACAGCGTTACTGTGATGATACTCGGTTTGGATCAGGGAAACATCACTCTGACACAAAGTATAATGTTAACATCATTTTCACATCATATTGATCCTGAAATACAACCAAACATAGTTTCTGACCTCAGGGTTTCCAGTCTGCAAAGATGGCTTCCCAGGAGACCACACAGCTGTTTCACTTCTGAATCCTTTAAGCTGTTGTCACTCAGGTCCAGTTTTCTCAGGTCAGAGGGGTTGGACTTCAGAGCTGAGACCAGAGGAGCACAGCTGATCTCTGACAAACAGCAGCGCTCTAACCTGACCAGAAATGACAGAAGAGAAAATGTTACAGAATATATTTTTATGTGCTTGCAGCTCCCTGCAGATTCACAGTGTGAGCATTTAAGAAAGATCACCTGTATTTCCTCACATTAACTAAACATTTGGATTCAGATACATCAGTTTTAATTGTTTGAAAACCTAAAGACCTACAACAGTTCAATTCAGTAAACTGACCTCAGAGTCTTCAGCTTATAGTCTGGACTCTCCAACATGTCAGACAGTTGCTTTGTGACTGATTCCTGCAGGTTGTGGTTGTATCTCAGGTCGAGTTCTGTCAGATGGGAGGGTTTGGACTTCAGAGCTGAGACCAGAGAAGCCCCGCTGATGTTGGACAACCCACAGCACTGTAGCCTGAATAAAGAATAAAAGTTGTGAACTGAACAACAACATGCTGATGGAATTCAAGGATTCGATATAAACAGACAATAAT
>CAJRST010006358.1:0-10740 GCA_907169785.1 Menidia menidia | reverse complement strand
ATTATTGTCTGTTTATATCGAATCCTTGAATTCCATCAGCATGTTGTTGTTCAGTTCACAACTTTTATTCTTTATTCAGGCTACAGTGCTGTGGGTTGTCCAACATCAGCGGGGCTTCTCTGGTCTCAGCTCTGAAGTCCAAACCCTCCCATCTGACAGAACTCGACCTGAGATACAACCACAACCTGCAGGAATCAGTCACAAAGCAACTGTCTGACATGTTGGAGAGTCCAGACTATAAGCTGAAGACTCTGAGGTCAGTTTACTGAATTGAACTGTTGTAGGTCTTTAGGTTTTCAAACAATTAAAACTGATGTATCTGAATCCAAATGTTTAGTTAATGTGAGGAAATACAGGTGATCTTTCTTAAATGCTCACACTGTGAATCTGCAGGGAGCTGCAAGCACATAAAAATATATTCTGTAACATTTTCTCTTCTGTCATTTCTGGTCAGGTTAGAGCGCTGCTGTTTGTCAGAGATCAGCTGTGCTCCTCTGGTCTCAGCTCTGAAGTCCAACCCCTCTGACCTGAGAAAACTGGACCTGAGTGACAACAGCTTAAAGGATTCAGAAGTGAAACAGCTGTGTGGTCTCCTGGGAAGCCATCTTTGCAGACTGGAAACCCTGAGGTCAGAAACTATGTTTGG
The DNA here is from genome assembly GCA_907169785.1 of Menidia menidia. Lineage (NCBI taxonomy): Eukaryota > Metazoa > Chordata > Actinopteri > Atheriniformes > Atherinopsidae > Menidia > Menidia menidia. The sequence continues at coordinate 10,094 of CAJRST010006358.1, read as the reverse complement.
TTGTATTTCAGGATCAATATGATGTGAAAATGATGTTAACATTATACTTTGTGTCAGAGTGATGTTTCCCTGATCCAAACCGAGTATCATCACAGTAACGCTGTACTGATGCTGGTTTTCTATTCCGATATGTTTGCTACATCTTAAATTTAACCTAAGCACACAACCCCTGGCTAGAAATGATAGAATCACCAGCCTCGGAGGATGTTCATTCAGTTCTTTAATTTTTTTCAGAAAAAAAAGCAGATCACAGACATCACACAGAACTTAAGTAATTTCAAATGGCAACTGTCTGGCTTTCAGAAACACTGAAATAATTAAAGAAAAAAAATGTGGTAGTCAATAACGGTTACTTTTTATGACCAAGCAGAGGGGGGAAAAAAGGAATCACTCAATTCATGGAATCATGAAAAATAAAAGAATACCCCAACACATCACTGGTATTTTGTTGCACCACCTCTGGCTTTTATAACAGCTTGCAGTTTCTGAGGCAAGGACTTAATGTGTGTAAAACGGTAGTTCTCAGCAATCTCGCTCCAACTTTCTCTGATTGCTGTTGCCTGATCAGCTTTGCAGGTTGGAGCCTTGTCATGGATAATTTTTCTTCAACTTCCACCAAAGGTTTTCAATTGGATTAAGATCTGGACAATTTGCAGGCAATGACATCGACCATATGCGTCTTTTTTCAAAGAAATATTTTAACAGTTTTTGGTCTATGGCAACATGCATTATCATCTTGAAAAATAATTTCATCATCCCCAAACATCCTTTCAATTGATGGAATAATTGTCCACAGTATCAACGTAAACTTGTGCATTTATTGAAGATGTAATGACAGTCATCTCCCAAGTGCCTTTACCTGACGTGCAGACCCATATCATCAATGACTGTGGAAATTTGCATGTTCTCTTCAGGCAGTCATCTTCATAAGCGTCATTGGAACTGCTCCAAACAAAAGTTCCACCATCATTACCTTGCCCAATGCAGATTCATCACTCAATATGACTTTCATCCAGTCATCCACAGTCCACGATAGCTTTTCCTTAGCCCATTGTAACCTTGTTTTTTTCTGTTTAAGTGTTAATGATGGCTTTCATTTAGATTATGTGGATGGAAAATACCATTTCCTTTAGGTGGTTTCTTACAGTTTGGTCACAGAGGTTGACACAAGTTTACTTCCATTCGTTCCTCATTTGTATTGGTGTGCTATTTCGTTTTTTGAGACATATCAAAGCATCAAGACAGAAAACTTAAAGCAATGTCTTCCTTGGTCTACCAGTATGTTTGCCTTTAAAAACCTTCCCATGTCATTTGGTTTTGGTCGAGCTAATACAGCTGACTGTGCACAACCAACATCCTTTTTAACAGTGCATGATGATGTACCCTTTTTTAATAGTTGGATAATCCTCTCTTTTCTTTCAATTGATATCTCTGGTGTTGGAGCCATGATTCATGTCAGTCCACTTGGTGCAGCAGCCCTCCAAGGTGTGACCGCTGCTTTTTAGGGCAGACCAACAAGCAGGTCTAATTTGATTCAGGTGTCAGTTTTGGGGATGGAAATTTACAGGGTGATTCCATAATGTTTTCCTCATTATTGAGTGATTCCATATTTTTTTTCACTTTGCTTGGTCTAAAAAAGTAACCATTAATGACTACCATATTTTTCCATTGATTTCTTTTAGTGTTTCTTAAAGCCAGACCGTTGCCATTTCAAATTACTTTTGTTTTGTGTCTGTCATCTGGTTTTTTCTACTGAATTAAAGTAAATGAATGAACTTCCTCCAAAGTCAGTGATTCCATAATTTCTTTCCAGGGGTTGTGAGTTTTGTTGTCATACGCATCCTAACATGCAGCAGAGCATCATCATGACAATGAAATGTGTCAGATGAGAAGATGACACAATATTCTCACTGTTTAGTGGGGCCAGCCCTGTGGTGGAAAGGTAGAACTACTGTATATGTCAAATAATCAGATGTGGAGGGAGGTGGTGTGGGGAGTTAAAGGGGAGGATACAAATGGAAGGCCCAGGAAGGAAAACACAGGAAGGAACAAGTAACTTGAGAAAAAAAAAATGTAATTACAAAAACAGTACAGCCAAAGACACAAAAATAACTTAACTAGGGTGAAAACAAAACATAAAACTAAAAAACAAAGAACTTACTGGGACAAAGACAGGTAAACAGGGACAAAAACGCCAGGACAAAAAATACAATTCTGAAGACATCAAAGTTTGGAGGATCTGGCAAAGAGTGACATGATTGAGAAGCTTTTCTAGAGCAGTGTGTTGTTAGTGAAATGAAAGCAGGTTACTGAGAGAAGAAGCTGCTGAGAGTTGAGTGATAATGGGAAAAGGAGGAACATGAGGGAGGTGAAGAAACTGAGAGGTATGAGGGGAAACAGGAAGACAGGACAAGCACCAAAATAACAGAACAGGAACGCAAAACCTTAATCACTAAACCGTGCAGAGCTGTGCTGAATAGACACAAGTGGAAATGGGTCATGTCTGTTTTAAATGTCAAGTTTTTGTTATATTTCCTCATTTTTAGTGTGCATCTTTATGATTTAAGGAAGAAAGTATTATTCTATTCTGGTTTAACTGCCCCCTGCCAACCCACTAGGGAATAAGCAGTTACAATAATGGATGGATGGATGGATAATTGATAGATGGATCGACGGTTTAACTGTTTGTGTTGCATGCTATCAATTAATGTAACAAAACAAAAGCTGAAGTCACTCCGTCTTTATTGAAGAAGCAGCATGTTGTCATAAATATTAATGAGAGCTCTTTTTCACTGGTTCTGTTTGATTGTTTTAACCTGCATCCTCTTGGCTTCAGGTCACATTTTTTATTCTTTATTCAGATTGGAGAACTGCAGGTTATCCGAGATCAGCTGGGCTTCTTTGATCTCAGCTCTGAAGTCCAAACCCTCCCATCTGACAGAACTGGACCTGAGCAGTAACAACATCTCTGACTGTGTGATGAAGGAGCTGGGCAGTTTTCTGCAGAGTCCACTCTGTGGACTGAAGACTCTGAGGTCAGACTCCATGTTTTAGTTGTTAGTTCAGATTAATATTATTAATTATTCTGAATATTTTGTCATAGATCTTAAAATCCAAGTTATGAGCTCTGATCTAACTGCTGGCTTTGGAGGGGGATAGTTCCACATCTCTCTGGGTCCAGATGGCTTCTCAGCTGTTTTATAAAGAAATTTTAAGACCAGTAAACTCCAATAAACTCCAATATTATTGTCTGTTTATATAGAATCCTTGAATGTCATCAGCATGTTGTTGTTTAGATTAATCAGAGCTCTTTTTCACTGGTTCTGTTTGACTACTTTAAACTGCATCCTGATGGCTTCAGTTCACAACTTTTATTCTTTATTCAGGTTACAGTGCTGTGGGTTGTCCAACATCAGCGGGGCTTCTCTGGTCTCAGGTCTGAAGTCCAAACCCTCCCATCTGACAGAACTTGACCTGAGATACAACCACAACCTGCAGGAATCAGACACAAAGCAACTGTCTGACATGTTGGAGAGTCCAGACTATAAGCTGAAGACTCTAAAGTCAGTTTACTGAATTGAACTGTTGTAGGTCTTTAGGTTTTCAAACAGTTAAAACTGATGTATCTGAATCCAAATGTTTAGTTAATGTGAGGAAATACAGGTGATCTTTCTTAAATGCTCACACTGTGAATCTGCAGGGAGCTGCAAGCAAATAAAAAATATTCTGTAACATTTTCTCTTTTGTCATTTCTACTCAGGTTAGAGCGCTGCTGTTTGTCAGAGATCAGCTGTGCTCCTCTGGTCTCAGCTCTGAAGTCCAACCCCTCTGACCTGAGAAAACTGGACCTGAGTGACAACAACTTAAAGGATTCAGAAGTGAAACAGCTGTGTGGTCTCCTGGGAAGCCATCTTTGCAGACTGGAAACCCTGAGGTCAGAAACTATGTTTGGTTGTATTTCAGGATCAATATGATGTGAAAATGATGTTAACATTATACTTTGTGTCAGAGTGATGTTTCCCTGATCAAAACTGAGTATCATCACAGTAATGATACTGGTTTTTATTCAGGTTTGTTAAGTTCGTCATAAACGCTCACATATTTGATTCTTTATTCAGGTTGGTGAACTGCAGGTTGTCAGAAATCAGCTGGGCTTCTGTGGTCTCAGCTCTGAAGTCCAACTCCTCCCATCTGACAGAACTGGACCTGAGCTGGAACACCATCTCTGAGTGTGTGATGAAGGAGCTGAGCATCTTTCTGCAGAGTTCACTCTGTGGACTGAAGACTCTGAGGTCAGACTCCATGTTTTAGTTGTTAGTTCACATAAATCTGATGTGAAAGTTTAGCTACTCTTCATGGTAAAGTGTGTTTTATACTTCAGTGATTTAGTTTGTGAAATGGCGATTTGTTGAATAAGAAGCAAACACTGAATGTGTCAGACAGAAACAGATCTCCAATCACTGGCTGGTGCTTCCAGAGGTCCAGAGTTAGTGAATGTTTGTGTGTGAAGCATTAATAACAGTTTGGAGCAGCCAAACTCCAAAAGCCAATGAATCAGCTCATATTAACAAACTCCCTCCAACAGTGCTGGAAATGAACAATCTTTGACTTCAGGAGAAAACAGCTTTCATCACAGAAAGTAAGACCACAATGTACAAAAAGAACATGGTACCAACAGTACAACATGTAGGTGGTAGTATGATGGTCTGGGGCTGTTTCAAAACTTGCTGTGAGAAATGGAATCATGAATTGTCTGTCCACCAAAAACTCCTGAAGGAGAATGTCTGTTTGTGACCTCAAGCTGAAGTGAACTTGGGTTTGGCTTCAGGAAAATGATTTCCAAAGACAGCAGCTAATCCATCCCTCTCCCTTAATATTCAAAGTAAACATGAGAAACCTGTTCTACAAACCGCTAGACCAGACTCAGTAAATACTCTAACTTCAACAAATAAACTAGGATTCCTGTTTAAGCTTGTGAGCAGTGCAGAGCAGCAGGTCAGTGGGGTCATCAGGTGGAACCTCCCTCATCAGTGTGTGGTCTAGTTGGGCCCACAACACTTCGAGGAGGCTAGACAGTGATCAGTGGTGTCCCAGAGTCACTCTCCTAATGCCAGCCACCTCTGGAGTCAGAGGACTAGCAAAGGTTTCCTATTCCAACTTGTAGATCTGTAATCCTAATTGCATGTCCACAAAAATGTTGAACACTAAATTCTTCCCTCACACACATTAGTCTGAGAAATTGTGTAGGTTAGAATTGTTTCTGTGTGGGACTGAATGTAAAAGCTGTGAGTGCAAATTATTGTGAAAAAAACTCTCATTTCTAAGACTATGAAGTCTTAACTGCTGTGGACACGAATAGAAGTATGTTAGTGCGAATGTAAAAATACTTAAATTAAGTCACAACTAATGGAACCCTGATTAACCTGCATCCTCTTGGCTCCAGATCACATCTTTTATTCTTTATACAGTTTGAGGAACTGCAGGTTGTCAGAGATCAGCTGTGCTCCTCTGGTCTCAGCTCTGAAGTCCAACCCCTCCCATCTGACAGAACTGGACTTGCGTTCCAACTTCCTGAAGCGGTCAGCTGTTCAGCAGCTGTTGGATCTGCAGCAGAGTCCGCATAACAAACTGCAGACTCTGAGGTCAGTAGGCAGCTGGAGGTCCATACTGACCTAAACCCAGTTGGTACCAGAGCAAATATCCAGATTCCTGTGAACATGCAGCCTTCTCAGTGTGAAGCTGTGAGAACAGAATTATGTCAGGCTTTTTCAGCAGAGTCGGCAGAATGAAACAGTTAGCCAATCAGATCAACAGCTTGTTGTGTGCGTGGTGCTTAAAGCCTCTGCAGGTGTGTGAGCTTCCAGCTACAACATATGAACATGAGAGCTGACAGGAAGCTCCTCTTTATCCCAGGACTGAAGTCCCTGCTGCTCTTTCTGCTGGATGCTGCTCACTGCTGACAGCTGGGGAAATAAGACTCCTTTATCTGCTCTGGTTCTGCTTTTCTCTGCAGATGGAAGTCATAATGAATAAGAAGATGAGAGCTGAGAGAAAAATCTGTGTCCTGCTGATCAACAGAAGATGAAGCAGTAGCAGCTTGTGAGCAGAGACACTCTGATGATGATGATGTCTGTTACTATTCAGTTTTTTTCCTTTTTTTTCCCTTATCGATCACTTCACATGAACGGTTGGAGCTGAAATGTTTCTGTGGAAGCTGTTTCTTCACATTGGATCTCCACCAAATGTTCTCCATGTTTCGATGTGTGGATTGCCTGCATATGAAAGTTTTAAATTATTTAACAGGGGGTTGCACGGTGGTTAGCACCGTCGCCTCACAGCAAGAAGTTTCTGGGTTCGAGTCCTGGGGAACCCAGGACTTTTCTGTGTGGAGTTTGTGTTATGTTCTCCCTGTGTCTGTGTGGGTTCTCTCCGGGTACCCTGACTTCCTCCCACAGTCCAAAAACCTGCATGTTAGGTTGATTGGACATTCCAAATTGCCCTTAGGAGTCAATGTGAGTGTGCGTGGTTGTTTGTCCTTGTGTGGCCCTGCAATGGACTGGCAGACTGTAGGGTTTACCTTGCCTCTCACCCATTGACCACTGGAATAGGCTCCAGTTATCCCCGCGACCCCATTAGGGAATAAGCGGTAACAAAAATGAATGGATGATTTAACAGCTCTGATTCATACAGACACATCAAGGGAAACATCAGCAGAGCTCACATGAAGTTGCAAAGAGTGTTTTCAGCTTTACTTTGCTAGATTTTAACCTTATTTGATCTAAAAACATTTTTGTATACAGAAAAGATAGAAGTTTTTCACACCTTATTGATATTAGCTTGAATAAAGTTAGAACCTTTAGGTCAAAGGTAAACTACAAAGTGACTTTTTCTTTAAAATCAAAATCTAATAAATCCTATATCTATGGCAACAAATTAAAGAAAATGTGAACAAACTATTTGTGAGTTGGAATATTTTTTTGGGGCTAAATCCTGTTTCCTTGGTCTGATAATTTAGGGCAATAGCCCCCCCAAAAAATCCCCCAAAAATTGTTTTAACTTGAATGGAGTCATTTTTCAGTAATCGTGTCCGTTGTACAGTGAATGATGTTTTTAGGCTAATCTGCATCATAACTCTGTCCATGAAGCTCTCTGAGCACACAGCAGTCTGCTGATGCTCTGGAGCTGAAAGAAGGAGATGATGCAGAGAAGTATCCTGTTACGGCAGACAAGGAGATGGAACCCCTGGTTGTTGGTTTGCAGAGATTAGAGTCCAAAAGTCTCCTTTTATTTTCTCCCCAAACAAAAAATAACTCAGATGGTTCACAAAAAGTCCCAGGGTGTTTGAGAAATAAAAAGCACAAGGGCTCCAAAAGTTGAAAAAAAAAAATTTTTCAAAACCAAAAAAAAAAAACCAAAAAAAAAAAGGAAAAAAAAACCCCCAAAAAAAAAAAAAAAAAAAAAAAAAAAAAAAATACAGAGTAACTCACCAGTGACATGGATGTAAGAGTCAGTGCCTAAAACAAACAAAACCAAGAGCTTAAATACACAGACTAATTGCATAAATAGAAAATAGGAGATGTATGCGTCCTTAATGTTAGCATACATCAGATCCAGGGTCCTCTCCTCTCTGGTTGGACAGCTCACATATTGTTTGAGGGTCGGTAGAACTCTGTTTATGATGACATGGTTGAAGTCTCCCGACATGATGATGAGGGCATTGGGGTGTTGAGTCTGTAGTTTGGAGATGGTGGTGTATATGATGCAGCAGGCAGATGTTGGGTTTGCAGAGGGAGGGATGTACAGGACAGTCATGATGACGTGAGGGATCTCTCTAAGCCAATGTTATGGACGGAGTCCAAGGGCCAGCAGTTCAACATCCCCCTCCTTTCAACTTTCCAATCTCAGTATCAGGGTCGGCCCGGACGGTGTGGAAGCAATTCATGGAGACACTCTGGTCCATTATGTCCTTGTGCAGCCACGTCTCTGTGAAACGTATCAGACTGCATTAGCTCGTCCATCTTATTGCCATGAGACCGTACATTGCCCATAATAACAGAGGGGACACACCACTTGAATCTTTTCCTCTCAATAAGCGCTTGCCGTCTCAACCCTCCTTTCATCCCCCAATAATGTTTTCCTCCTCTGCAACCTCGGCGTGTTTTCCTCCAGAGTTCGAGTGGTATCTCATCTGGTCTGGCCACTACGCCGGCCGGCTTCAGTGCGATCAGCTGTTCCCCGGAGTAAACAAAGGCAGCGTGTCCAGTTGTAGGCGGCATATCAAAACAGCACGATTAAAAGCTCGAAACTTTCTGAAAACTACCTTGTTAGAGAGGACAAGACTTCACAGAGTTACAGTGAAGCATCAGAGCAAACAAAGAGAAAAAAAAAGTTAAGAAAGTTAGAAAAAAAGCAAACACAAAAGTCGGAGAAACGTAACAGGCAGCCTGCAGCTTTCGCGCACGCGCACAAAAAAAGTAAAATGTATCTTTGAGCTTACTGAGCCACATCATTAACACAGGAAAGTCTTTGCCTTTCCAAAGCTACATGATCATTGTCTTTGCAATGAAGCCTTTCTGAGCATGTTGTGAGTTCTTTAGTCCCACAAATAATCACTGTTGGACTTTGGTCGATCCTGAGTTTTAAAACATGTAAAAATGTCCCACCAAAAGACTTGAAGCTTTTAACACAGTGTTGGTCCAAAGCTGAGTAGCAAAGCGCTGCACTGTGGCATAATCTTTAACAGAGGAGTCAACGATCTGGATACAGTTAATGATATTTCTCTCTAAACTGTAGCCAGTGTATGACTTTACACTGAAGCAGACCATGACCGTTTACAGAAGTAGTCTTTGTTTTGTATAAAGCCTCTTGCTACATGTCATCAGACATATTCTTTTTTCTGCTCTTTTCATTGAAATAGCAGAAGAGTCAACATCTCTTGTAGTGAACTATATAATAGTCACATTCTGTGTTCCAGGACTGTCACTTAAGCCTTTATGTAACCTGTCTGGTTTCACCTTCTTAAATATTTCAAAGGTGACTGAATATTGTTTTGTTTCTGGAGATTTTGACAAAAAAAGTACAGTTTGACAGTCCAACTTTGTGGATTATGTGAAGAGTATTTTTTTTTAATTCACAAACTCCATATTCCTTTCCACATGTTGAAGGCCGCATCAACACAGAATGGTAGAAAAGAGGGGTTAAATGAAATAAGCGTACAAAGTGAAAGTGTTTTCAGTTTGTATAGTTTGATTTGTTTCCAGTTTCTTATAGTGCTGTGGCTCACTGAGCCCTTATCAAGGATGTGGGTGAGAGTAATACTGCTCCAATAGAAGAAGCGAGGAATCCTCCTGCTCCATTTGTAGCCCTTCAAGGAGCAATGCCATCTCATCCAGCAAGAAAGAAATGTCGTGAGGAAGTGGTCTGTCCACAGCCACCACCTTCTTGCCCCTTCCACTTGGACAGTGGTTTTGAGTCAGCCCATGAAATGAGATCATCCACCATTTGGAGGAGATGAGGGATGTCAGCACTTCCACTGCATGTAAAGCAAACATGATGACCACTACACTACAGAAAGCATTTTCTTCATCCTAGATAGTGTTTATGGCAGTTAAATACTATCTTACAGGCCAGAAAAGTAATGTTGCAGCCCAAAGCACAAGCAGATGATTTGAACCCACACACCCACTCTAAACACAGCACACCAGGGTCCACGCCCCAAGCAACCAAGGTTGCCATGGCAACGTCCCTGCTGACAGAATGGGATGGAAGACTCCCAGGAGTAAAACACTGGAGTAAAAAATGTGGGACGATAGGACCAAATTAAAGCAACAGATTAAAGAGGAGAGAGCCATGTAAACAAGTCTGCAAAAGTGTTGACAGGTAAATAAGTTTAAAAGATAAATTGAATGATGAATAATTTAAAATATGATAAATACACTGATGTAAAACAATTCAAATGCAAAGGCTCTGCCTCTCTCAGAAGAGCAGTGTATGTTGACCATCCTGCTGGAGTCTTTCTCAAGGCTCCTCTGACACACTGATTCACGCCCGTACCTTCAACACCACCTTGACTGCAGATCCTATGCTTCCTGGGT
>CAJRST010006335.1:45956-64731 GCA_907169785.1 Menidia menidia | reverse complement strand
GTTTGTCTACTGTTTAACGTTAGGTCTAGTTTTTATTTTTCTGACTGGTTTCCTCTCTGAGTGTTGGCTTCATGGTCTTGGTTCCTTCAGGTCTCGCATGTTTGGGATGGAGGCAAAAACAGAGCCTTATTTGAACAAATCTACCTTAAATCCATGTTAAAAGTCTGTTCAGTACAAATCGCAACGGCTTTTTTTTAGACCAGTTAGCTCCAATTTATGCTGGAAATTAGGAGGTTTACACAATAATCTAGAATTAGCATCGTATTAAAATACAACCATAAAATTTCTGTCCCATCTTTGATCATCTCGTTTTCTATTGTGCTCATAAAGGGTTTTGTGGGTCCAAAATGAATGTTTATGATAAAAACTATTAATAAAAGTTAATAAACATTTTTCACATTGAATTCCATATTCCATCCAGATGCAAAGGGAAGGCATTCAAAGCCGTCCTCATTCAGGTTTTACAACAATCTGCCCTCCAGAGACACAGTCCATCACCAGGCTGCAGAACCAGATCACATGAGAAGATTTGACCGATTCCTGACGATAACCGCAGTTATTTAACCCTCCATGTGACCCCTTTTCATTTTTTATTAAAAGAAAAATTCATTTTCAAATGGAGACTCACTGGCTTTGGCTCATTTTCTGTGAAGAACATATCTCAGAGTTCATATTTAATGACCACACATTACTATTACATAGAAGATCCACTGGACCCGGGGCCAATTCAAGTATGGAAATTGATATTCTGTGTACCACACACACATACGCAGTTTTTGCAACCTTGTGTGGGACAAACACAAAAGAAACAGTTCCCACACATTGTTTTCTGCTCTAATTTCTATCTGCTAAAAATTGGGCTTTGCTAGTGTGGTTTGTTATAACCGATCAAGATGGCTAAAGGTTCTCTGCCCAGAAGACCCTGGGATTGATTTGGGATGAGAGAAAGAAGTTTAGATAAGGTACACATCTGTTCAGTATTTGAACATAAAAGTGTTTGATTGTGAGGCATTAAAAACGAAATATGCAACGGGTCCATCAGACCCACAAACGCTGGCTGAGTAACAACAATATGAACATTACACAAGGGTTTATTTAGTTTTCCAGGAGTCTCTTTTAACTAAATGAAGTCCCAAACTGAGTAGAAATGAAGGAAAGTGGCTGAACATTAGTCAGAAGAACCGTTTCAGTTCTTTAGATCAAAGCAAACCCCTCTGACTCCTCTAAAAGATCTGACTCAGCGTGAGAAACACGCATTATTACTCTGTTTAACACTTTCAGGTCATTGCTTGAAAGCAGAATACAACACAATGCGTTTATATATTCAAAAATAAATATGCTTTTCTCTTTACTAACTGATTTGATTTGATTGCTAAATTTGCACCGAGGGCGGGAATAAAAATCCGACCGATGGATAAGAAGACGACTGTCCTCTGGATTCTGTCTCCGTTTAAATCGAGGTTTAGATTAAAGATAAGGCCGTTGCTTAGTGATTTGGTGTTTACAGCCTGTTAAAATCACAACAGATGGAGGGGAACCGGCCAATGGGAGCCTCCAAACCTGTTCTCACAGACCAGTGAGGATCTGTAATCTAATCTGGAGGTGAGTAACGTGTGTCCACATCTGAGATCTTATCAGCGGCTTATGGTGATGGAATCCCACAGAACCGGCCGGTGTTCTGCTGTGGGACTGATTTCTGAGGAAGGGGAGCGTCTTTAGCCCCGCCCCCTGAATTCTCGGGTTACTCTTAAATGATCCTCGGCGTTTCGGTCATTCAGCATCTTTTAGGACGGAAGCAGGTGAGCTCCAGACGCATTTTTTAGTTTGTTTTTTAGATTTGAGCTGTTTTTTCTTTCAGTGCAGCTGCTGAAATATTCATTTTAGCTTTAATTACCACTGATTAACTCAAAATTAGCTAAAGGAAACTTAAAATTAATAACATTTATTTGAATTAATTGAATATCAACTAAAGGAAACTTGAAATTAATGACATTTATTTGAATTAATTGAATATTAACTGAAGGAAACTTTAAATTAGTAAAATTTATATGAATTTATTGAATATTAACTAAAAGAAACTTTAAATTAATGACATTTATTTTAATTAATTGAATATTAACTGAAGGAAACTTTAAACGAATGACATTTATTTGAATTAATTTAATATTAACTGAAGGAAACTTTAAATTAATGACATTTATTTTAATTAATTTAATATTAACTGAAGGAAACTTTGCATTTCTTTAAGAATTCAGCTTTAAAACATATCTACGGCATCACAGATGCTTTAATGCTTCTTTCTGTTTTAATCAGAGCACCGATGGAGGGATTTTACCGTTTTATTATCATTTAACGAAAGCTTTATGTCGAAGGTTTTGTAGAAAGGAGGTAAATGAAGACTGTCTCATATTGTTGGTTTTCTCTTTATTCAGAGTTCTTCAGGGTGTAAAACACTAAAACCGAGTCCACGATGGGAGCTGGAGCCTGGGTTCCAGTTCTGCTGCTCTCAGCTGTGATCGGTGACTGTCCCCTGATTAAATAAACCTTAAACTTTGTGAATTGAAGGTCTGTTCTCTTAGATTTACTCTTCTTTTCCTCTTCCTCAGTGTGCGGCTCATCTCTGGCCTCGGCCTCTGTGAGTATTTCTCAGAGTTTTTACAGCTTTTTATGCTCATCTGTCAAAATGATTAGTAACTAATTGTTTTTTTTTATTATTTTTTCCAGGCCAACACAACAGAAGGTAACACAACCCAGTTTCATAAGACTGTGTGACACATTCGTAGCAGTAAAGTAGAGCTAAAGTTGCTTTTTTCTCTTGTAGGATCGGGTTCAGAAACACCGCAAAACAGGTTTCATTTCATTTCATTTGAAACATGATATGATTTAACAATGTTTACATTGAATGCTTCATAAACATGCATCATGTTTAAAAAAGCAGTAGGATGAAGCATAAGCTTATTAAGCCCCGCCCCTCAGTCACATGTGTCATGGTGGTAAAGGACAATTATTTACAATAAGACAAACAGTATAACTTTTATATATTAAAGTGGTATATTACTCTTTTTTGTATTCATCAAAAATACTTTTCTTATATTCTTTTTTGAATTGCTGGATGCTTTTACATTGTTAAATGTCTCCAGATAAAGACGTTAACCGTCTTCCTTTGGCTCATTCTGTTCCTAATCCAAACGTTTCTGCCTCAGCACCGGCGCTCAGGACCGTTGCCATGGCGACAGGCTGCCAGCCGCCACTCACAGCGTAAGGGCGGTCAGGTGGGTGGCGCCCCCGTGTGGCCGGGGCCGGCACTGACCGTGAGCGTGTCCCGGTGTGTTTAGGTCTCCGGGGGGGTGGACGAACTGAGCGGGCAGCTGACCTGCAAACGGACAGCTAACGGAAACCTGTCGGAGGAAAAGTCCAGGAGGGTGGAAGAGAACCTCCGAAAGATCGTAGAGTCCACTCTAGAGGTCCTCCTAGACCTGGTAATATATCTATCTATCTATCTATCTATCTATCTATCTATCTATCTATCTATCTATCTATCTATCTATCTATCTTGATAGCTAGCTTAATAGCTAGATCAATAAATATCTTAATAGCTAGATTAATAGCTATTTTAATAGCTAGTTTAATAGCTAGATTAATAGCGAGATTAATAGCTATCTTAATTTCTAGATTAATAGCTAGCGTAATAGCTAGCTTAACACCTTAACTGCCCCCAGCCGACCCTGACTCTTAGTGTTTGGGTGGGGCAGTGGGGGAGCGGGCTGTTGCAGTGCATCATGGGGTTTGTAGTGTGGGGAAGCCGGTGTTCCAGTTCAAAGCAAACCGCTGTCTTTAAGCCTGAAAGCGGAACTAGTTTAAACACTAAATTCTGTCATCTTTTTACCAGTTTAACTGAGTTTAAGGATCTGGAATGTTGTTTTTGACCGCATTCGGCTTTTGATCACATGACATCTTTGTTTTGTTTTTTAATAATGTTTTTATTCATGTGACAAGGTCAAGTACAAACAATGAAAATAATGAAAATAATGATTTTTTTTCATTTTTACTAAAACAACAACCCCTCATTCCCTTCCCTCCCCAATCCTACAAGATTATGCTACAGATCAGTAATAACCCACATCTTTCCTTCTTACCGTACAAGAACATGTGAATAATAATAAAAATTTAAAAAAAAGTATATAGACAGCTAAAAAAAGGGAGAGCAGCAAGTACAACACAAATAAATAAACAGAAAACACCACAAAACAAAACTGAGAAGTAAAATTTTCAACGGGCCGAGATGAAGCAGGGAGGAAAAGAAAATGCAATCAAAAGTCAGGTTTCAAAAGTGGACGCAGTGTCTTCAGTCTAGCTGTGTAGCTAATCACGCAGCCCCACATTACATCTTAGTAACAACAGCTCTGGTTCCCCTCAGAGCTCCAACCAATCCAGCCTGAATGTTCTGGAAGTGTTCGGGGTGCTGGACAGTCTGGGTCTGGTGAACAGCAGCGACCCCGAGGCCGTCAGACTCTGGTTCTGGCTGAAAATGGCCCCCCTGCTGAGGTTTGTGGACAGAGGCTTCCTGATCCAGCTCGCCCAGCACAACTTCAGCTGCAGCTCCTTCCAGGAACTGTGAGTAAACTCATTTAAATCACCCGGCACAGGGAAACCCAAACGCTGTTTTCTTTCTGTAGAGAAACAGTGTAAGCACAGCCTCTGACAGCAGAGGGCGCTCCTCCTTTACAGGTAGGTTATTAAATCCAGACTAAACCAGCAAAAAGCCTGAGTTTGAAGGGAGGAGAAGCTGATGTTCTGGAATTTTCCAGTTAAAGGAACAGAAATCATCACGTCCGGCTTCTTAATTTCTACTGTTTATTTCTAAATGTTCAAAGATAGAAAAGAAACTTCCCAAGATTCAAACTGTGTTTCTAATGAAAGCCTCAGCAAGAAAACGCACCAACTAGACCAGGGGTGCTCACTTTGTTTCAGCATGGAGCTACTTTTGAAATGACCAAGTCAAAATGATCTACCCGTTATATTTATTGAGAAATATATCGAGGATTCTTACAACTTATGTTGATGTATAACCACATATGTTGCACAACACAACATAATCATGTAAATTTACCTGAGTTCACTCTGTTGACTTGCACTGAATTGAACTTGGTCCAGCTCCCCCACTCATTTTCATAACCTATCTTATGTTTAAGAGGAAAAAACCGAGCGAAAAATTAGGATGAAACAAATGACTACCTCGTTAGCTTAGCTGCGCACAGTGACCTAATTGTACTGAAAAAAATCAGATGTCATCTGACTGGTTGTCTTGTGTATCAATCAAGTGACGTGACGGCTGATAGGCTGACGTCTAGTTTTTATTCAAAACAACTCAACTTTATTTGTATAGCGTCAGTTCATGACTATGTCTCCTCACCTGGTCATGTGATCTACCGATAGCACCTGGAGATCGACTGGTAGATCGCGATCCACGTGTTGAGCACCCCTGAACTAGACCAACAACCTGTCGTTTTGTTGCTCCACAACTGTACGCACAAGTCGGTCGGAGGGGAGTTCAGTGGAAATGAAGTCTTTTAGGCTTCACACCCATTTGTTGTAATAGTTTGACAGTTTTCTGAGGTCTTATTGAGAATTATGAGGCAGGATTTGATCAAAACACTTTCCCTGTCTAAAGGACAGTAGCAGACGGATAAAAGGACTAAAAAGTTCAAGAGGTTCATCTGATTAATGTTCATATTGTTAAATAAAAAAAATTCCATTTTCAAGGGTGAAGCTAATGGGGCTGGAAATGGAGAAGCCTTCAGGACTGGATGGAAAACCAATCTACAGCCACTTCATCAAAGGGTTCCTGTCCAGAAACGACTCAGCAGGTAGAAACAAGAGAGACTTCTTTGGAGGGCAGAGTTAAATCTTAGTCCGGGCCAGTTTGGTTCAGCCTCCTGCTTTTCTTTCCCTCAGACCCCGGATGTGCCTCATCGGTCAATGGAAGCCAGGAGTGGGTGAAGAAAAACCTCGGCTTCTTCTTCATGTTTGCGTCCATAGAAGATCTGCAAGCCCTCAATCCAAACTTCTCCATTGTGAGTATCTACTCCAAAATTTTTTCCAAGATTTTTGGTCTTTCGTTTCCCAGTTAAATGGCTCGTTCCCCTTTTTCAGGCTGCAACATTTGCAGCAGCCAACACTTCTCAGATTGCATTTTTAATACTGAACTCGGTGGCCCTGAACGACCCGGGCGTCATCGATCTTGCCTTTAATCGACTGGAGGTGGGCAACGCTCTGGAAAACGTGAATATATTCTTCGACACGCTGACCAAACATGGACAGGTAAGCTGCACTTTAAATATAAAACATAGACTAAGATCCTAGGACCCAGAACCAGATATTACCTGTTCATTTATCAGTTCTAGTCAAAAGTATGACATTTAAAGCAAGTTGAGTTTGACAACGGTCAATAAAATTGAAAAGACAACTAACAAAAAAATGAACAAATAGTCACGAATTGTTATTTAAAAAACAAAACAAAGGTAAAATATACATCCAGCCATTCTCCTCCACTTATCTAAGATGGAGTACCGATGGGTTAGGGTTAGGGTTAGGTTAGGGTTAGACACCCCTCTGTCCGGAGATAGATCTGTCCAAAGGGATGCATCTATTTCTAGGTTTCTTTGAATGTAGTTCTTGTTTATTTTTTGGTGGATTTCTAATTAGTATTTTTGTTTATTTTTTGTTGTTTAGAATAAATTTGTAGATATTGAATTTTCTTAGTTTAAATATTGATTTTGTTTGGGATATGGGCTACACCTTTTTCTGGTTCAAAACCAAGTTTCACACTGAGCTGTGAACCACTCCAGTGGAGCTTAAACGAGCTTCAATAATAAAACCAACCATCAAAAAACATGTTTGGACCCTATGGATTCAGATTTATTGGATTTAATGGAAACAAACAGGATCGCCCACCAAACATTACGTGATCTTGCCGACTGATTGAGGTTTAATTATTCATTTAATAAATTTACAACTGAGTTTTATTGAGGTTCTTGGGTCATTGTGAACCAATAACTGACCCAATCAGACCCAAAGTGGGCCGCTAGTTTTGACTGGTCCGGAGACACATGCAGACCTCTGTCTGTGACTCCACAGACTCCAAAGTTCCCGCTGGCGGTGAGAGACCGGATGATGCTGAGGACCTTCCTCATCATCGGCCCTCGCCTCTCCAGCTTCGACGGGGACAGCCTCAGCTTCTGGTTCCAGGTCCGACTGGTTCCCGTCCTGGCTAGTTTACGTCCAGATTTGCTCCAGAATGTGACTTCAGGCCTAAACTGCACCAACTACCATGTTGTGTGAGTCGCTTTTCAGGAATGACGCACACTTTAATGCACAGAATCACTCTCAATGCCAGCTGGGATTGGCTACTGCAGCGGTTCCCAAAGTATGGGGCGTGGCCCCTAGGGGGGACACTGCCACTGTATGGGGGTCATGGTATGGATGCTTAATGTTTGTAGATTTTTGCTTCCAAACCAGCTTTCTTTAGGCCCAGAGAGTAGAAAACATGAGGAAGCTCATTTTCCCTCTGGCCTCACCTGTACAGGTTGTCAGGAACCCCTCCTGACAACCTGATCTTAAGGGAGGACTCAGGTGCGGAGAGTGGTGGTTCCAAGGGGTTTATTTGAACAAAAACCACACTCAAACGGAGTGGATGCAGACAAAGTTCAAAACAAGGCAGTGACAAAACTATGAACGAAGTAGCAAAGCAAGATTAACATGACTGAACTAAGTATCAAATAAAATAAACAAGAATATGGCAAAAAGTATCAGAACAAGATTAACAAGACTGTCTCAACCTTTGCAGTGTTGGCGGGATGGACAGAGTTTTCCAGGACGTGCCCTTGGAAAGACTTCAGGGACTCACAAATGTTTTGCTGGACTTTCTGAATAGGTCTGCCAGTGTCATCAATACTCCGAGTAAGTCTCATAGGTCAAGAAGTACTCTAATCTAACCTAATCTGATCTAATCTAATCTAGTCCGATTGGTCTAAAAGTATGCTAATCTAATCTGATCTAATGTAGTCTCATAGGTCTACAATTATTATAATCTAATATAATCTAGTCTCATAGGTCTTGAAGTACTCTAATGTAGTCTAATCTGATCTAATTTGATCTAGTCTCATTGGTCTAGAATTACTATAATCTAGTCTCACAGGTCTTGAAGTACTCTTATCCAATCTAATCTATTCTCATAAATGTAGATGTACTCTAATCTGATCTAATCTAGTCTCATAGGTCTAGAGATACTCAGATCCAATCTATTCTAGTCTCATAAACGTACTCTAATCTAGTATAGTCTGGTCTAATCTAATCTAGTCTAATCTAATCATATCTACTCTAGTCTAACCTAACCTAACCTAATCTAATTTAATCTAATCTAATCTAGTCTCAAAGGTCTTGAAGTAGTCTAATCTAGTCTAGTCTCATAAATGTACTCTAATCTAGTCTAGTCTGGTCTAATATAATCAGATCTAGTCTAGTCTAATATAACCTAATCTAATCTAGTCTATTTTAGTCTAGTCTAATCTAGTCTATTCTATTCTATGTTAATCTATTCTATTCTAATTGAGTCTAGTCTAGTCTAATCTAGTCTAGTCTAGTCTAGTCTAGGTTAGGATAATCTAATCTAATCTGATCTAATCTAATCTAATCTAATCTAGTCTAGTCTAGGTTAGGATAATCTAATCTAATCTAATCTAATCTAATCTAATCTAATCTAATCTAATCTAATCTAATCTAATCTGGTGTCCTGGGTGGGTTTTACCATTTTGGCCTGAACCTAACTTCTGTGGGTTGAAAATACTTGTGTTTCTCATAATTCGATATGTTTCTCAGCCTGTAGGCAGCAAAATCAGACCGACGTGGACTGGATTAGAACAAACTTGGGTCGGTTCTCTGGGTTTGTCACCTTCTCTGACCTCAGATTCTTCGGTCTCTCTCAGGTTTGTGTTTGATTCTGATTTCCACCGAGACGCGACTCAGAGTGAGGCTGACTTTCTGTTTTTGTCTCTGTTAGGAGGCCATAGTGAGCGTTTTTTCTCCACGTCAAAAGGCCGCATTCCTCCTAGAACCCAACGTTTTGTTCAACCAGAGCCTTGTGACGCTCGTCTTCTCCAGCCTGAATGGCTCTCTGGACGACTTTGCCTCTTTCTTTGGCACATTTGTCGAAGGCGCTGCAAAGGTAGGTGTTTTTGTTTTTCTTTATGTTGCATATCGTTCGGAGTCTGTTAGGGTTGTCAAAAATATCGATATTCAAAAAAGTATTGACACTAAAACGTTGTATCCGGATACGATACTAGTTTTCAAAAGTATGAAAATGAGTAGGAAGGCAAGGATGGATATCCAACTCCGCCCACATTCAATTCGGCCATTTTGATTAGGTCACCAATAGGAAGATCCCAGGCTAGAAAATGGTAATAGCTTCATGGCAATATAGATATTAATTTAAAAATAGTGAAATTATAATAAACTCTATCCATAATATTATATTAAAATAGTGGATGTTAAATAGGTTTGTACAATAAATCCAAACAAGTTTAACCAGAAAATATTTATTTCTCACAATTATGAAGGGTGGAGGGTTAGGGTTAGGGTCAGGTTTAGGTTTAGGGTTAGGGTCAGGGTCAGGGTTAGGGTTAGGGTTAGGGTTATGGTCAGGGTTAGGGTCAGGGTTAGGGTCATTAATGTGATAACATCAGTAACAGGTCAGTTTGAAACCAAAGACACTAACCTGTCCAAACTCAGTTACATTTTGGGCTCTTTGTTTTTATCCTTGTTGTATCGACAACGGTATTGAATATTTTCCTGAGTATCGGTATCCAGTTGACCGTTTTAGTATCGTGATGACCCTACTGACCGTTGCCTGTTCCTCTGATTCCAGCTAAACCTGACGACAGCAGTGCGCGACACCATCCTGAACCTGACCCTGACGGCACTCGGCCCAAATCTTCCCGGACTGAACGCAGAGGGATTCAAGTTATGGTTCCAGGTTTATCTGCCTCTGTTCCTCCCAAGTTCTGATGCCCAAGTCTTTGAAGTTATTCCAAGAAATATCACGTGTGACTCATATCAGGAGATGTGAGAAAATTCTGTATTTCATTACCTAATGAATTATGATCTAAAGGGAAACAAATCAAGTATTTTCTGTAACAGTTTCATAGATTAAATACAGTATTTTTCCCTTAGTGTCAAAAGCTTCAACAACATTTTCCAGCAACTCTCAGAGAGGCAGATCCAGCAGGTTTTCAACTTCACATTGGATTATCTCAGGGGACAATCCAACTCAGGTAACTTTCATTAAAAATCTGCTTCTGTTCAGCTTTTTCCTTCCAGCTGCAGTTTATTGATTTACTGGCTGGATTTGCAGGTTCTTCTTGTGTTCAGTCGAACACTGATGACAGACGCTGGCTGGAGCTTAACTTTGGGCGGTTCCGCTCTCAGGCCTCCTTCATGGATTTTCTGTCCTTCAAAAGGAATTTCAGTGGAGTGAGTATTTCTAGTTTTGAACCCCGGACACGTCACAGCTCCTCGTTGGGTCAGCTCCAGCTTCATTTCCACTCTGAAAGAATCTGAAAAGGCTTGAAATCGTGCAGTGAAAACCGAGTTTAGAAGGAAAAAATACATCTTTAGTCAACAATAAATAAGATAAATCGTTTATTTATCTGCTTGAATAATTTGGAATGAATTATTCTTTTTCTTACTGGGAATGTTTAAATATTCTGGACAAGTCCATTGTTCATGTCTCTTCACATTCCTCACATTCACGTTTTTTGCAGGTGAAATGACTCTGGTTTCTGAGCGTTTTCCCTCTCCGACCGGCTTCCTTTCAGGTGGACGTGGCGGACCTTCTGACCCTCCGGCAGCTGAGCCAGCTGGTGTCCACGCCCTCGCAGATCAACGGCAGCCTGGATGTGACAAAAGTCATGAGGGCCGTCCACCCCGACGCCTACGCCGCTTTCTTTGACCTGGTCTCGCCAACCTTTGAGGTACAAATACCCTCAACTTTTTTGCTTTTAAACACATTTTGGTTACTGTTGCATACCTGACATGTATGGAATGACATGGATTAAATCGATCTGACGCTATGCTCATTATATTTCCAGGATTTTTAGGCAGCTAATGGAACAATAAGGAAAAGTATTTGAACAGACTGATTGATTTTGACAAAGAAAGCATAAAACAAAAAGCTCAACTTGTGTGGTGTCATTAAACTTTATCAGGGTAATATGTTATAGACCAAATATGTGACCATGACTTAAGAAAATATAGTAAAATATACACTAAAACGAGATAAATGATGGTCTTTAGTACATATATTGTATTTGGCCAACACTATTGTTTGGGAAATGAGCACATTGGTTGTGCGTTTTTCCCCATTAACAATCACAAACAAAATCGGACTTTTTATTTATTTAAGAGAAACTGCCGGAAATAAAATAAAAACCATCAGAGGAAGAATGGAAGCTATGAAGATTAAGTGTCATTTTTAGAAGAAAAGTAGCTTTTCAGTGTTTTGTTTTTTTTAAACCAGAAAACATTTTTTGGTTTCAAACAGATTTTTGAAGGATTCTTTATGGAAAGGTGGAATTAAAACGTTTACTAAGCATGTATGTCTGTGTGTGTATAGGCTAAATGATTGAAAATGGAAAAAAGACTAGTAATTTACATCTTATGCACCATAAAAGAAAAAGTAGGACATATTCAGGCATTCCTTCGCTTTCAAATGTTGATGCTAACACAAAGCACCCCTGGTTCCAGGCCCAGTCCTCCAGTTACACACAGGAGGAGAAGTCGGCCTTCCTCCAGGCCGTCTTCCAGAGGGGGAATCTGTCCTCTGCGGCGGTCGGAGACGGAGACTTCCTGCTGTGGCTGGAGGTGCGACTGAGGCCTTTGCTGGTGGGCCTCTCTCCCAGCCTGGTGGGAACCTTATTCAGCATCAGCTCCAGCCGGAGCTGCAACAGCAGCCAGGAGACGTAAGGCCTCCACACCTTACCTACACCAGTAGCTGTTTCATAGTTTCCTGCTGTTTAATTTATCTGTGTTCATCTAGGATGGCAGCACTTGACAGGCTACAGGAGACACTGAGCAATGACACCAAAGAGGAGATCAACAAGCAAACCGTCCAGTTCCTCAAAGGTTCGTTCATTGAAAAGCCGATGAATCGATAATAAACAAATCCCCAAAGTATGCTGTTTCTCTCATATATGATATTTGTCCCAAAAGTAAAATACATTCGTTCACAAACAGGGCCAACGCCTCTGAAATGCTACAGAGGAGGAAGCTTCTACGGGTTCCTGAGGGGCAGTTTCCTGAGCTTTGGCTTTCCAGATGTGCCCACATTCTTGTCTCTTCTGCCGCCAACACGCCGCTCAGAGGTGGGAAACAGACTTAAAGTTTCAACATCACTGATGATTTTTACTGACAACCGCCTCTGTTCTGGTGCAGTTCCAGCATGCATTTGAGTAGGGTTGTCACGATACTAACATTTTCAACTGGATACCGATACTCAGGAAAATATTCGATACCATTTTCGATACAAGGATAAAAACAAAGGCCGCAAAATTTTACTGAATTTCGACGGGTTAGTGACTTTGACGGTTTCAAACTGACCTGTTACTGATGTTATTGTGGCCGGTGGCCCGCATTAATGTTGGTGTGTTATTATTAGCCATTAGCCACTGCTATAAAATTCAAGGCTAACGTCACGTTAATGATCATAAACAACTTAAATAGATAAATAAATCAGAGGGGGTGGTATCAATACTATTTAAAATGAGTATCGTATCCGGATACAACGTTTTAGTATCGATACTTTTTTGAGTATCGATACTTTTGACAACCCTACATTTGAGTCTTTTTGCTCCTTTGCAGCTCATAAACTCCTTCAACACGTCCGATCTGAGCCAGTTCCTCAGCCAGCCGAGCGTGACCCGCAACAGCTCAGACATCTGCGTCATCTTCAACGTCTACAACAGCACTGCTGCCTTTGTGGAAACCGTAGGTTCCTCATTTCCCTCCCACCGGTTTAATTAATTAATTAATTTATTTGATCAGGACAGTGCACATTAATGAACAATCTCATACAGATTGTAAATGAGCCAGATTCTAGCATAGTTGCTAATTTGCATCTGTCGTCCTGAGGCAGGAAGACCAAACAACACAAAATCACAAAATACAATATCAGTTAAAACAGAGAGACACATGTTCAGACAATGACATTAAGAAAAATAAAAAATTAGTGAGTGCATGCCTGGGAACTTTTGAGAAACAGTTTAATGTGCTTTTTAAATGTGCAGTAAGTGGGACCTTCCCTGATGTTTGTTGGGAGGCTGTTCCAGAAGTGACCCCCTCTGATTAATAGAACGGTTTGTCCAAAAGTTGTTCTGGTTGTCTTTCCTGGTGTTTTTGGGCTAACGGTTGGTGAATTTGTCCAGGAGGAGGTCCGGGACAGCGTGAAGGTGCTGATCCTCCCCTGCCTGTGGCCTTTGGCCCTGAGCAGCAGCAGCAGATCGGAGGTGGGTCTCTGGTTCGACCTGCGTCTGAAGGACTACCTGCGGTTCCTCAACAAGAAGCTCCTCGGCTCCAGCGAAGTGCAGAACGCCTCCTGCGCCGCCTTCAGGAAGCTGTGAGGCTGCGTCCGGCAGAGCCAGGCCGAGGGCCGGTGGAGGGAGAGCCTGAGCTCATCGGCTGCTTTACCTCCACAGGGTGTTCTTCATGGGGAACAATTTCACCTACAGCAGCTCTGAGCTGGGGCGGGCGGACGTGTACCGCAGCATCAGGAGCTACCTGGGCAACGGTGGGACCTCTCGATTGATGATTTTATTTATTTATATGTTTATGTGTTTATGTTTATTCATTTGGCAGACGCTTTTATCCAAAGCGACTTACAGAGTAGACACAATATTACATTTCTCATCACAATAATAATACAATAATACAATATAACGGATATACAATATATCGGATATACAGTGGGGGAAATAAGTATTTGACCCCTTGCTGATTTTGCAGGTTTGCCCACTTACAAAGAATGCAACGATCTATAACTTTAATCATATGTACATTCTAACAGTGAAAGACAGAATCCCAAAGAAAATTCCAGAAAATCACATCATATGAATTTATAAAATTTGATAACCATATGATGAGGAAAAATAAGCATTCTTTGTAAGTGGGCAAACCTGCAAAATCAGCAAGGGGTCAAATACTTGTTTCCCCCACTGTAACATTTTAATATAAAATAGATGTTAAGGTGATATAGTGATGGGATTTCGTGTAATCCTGAATTCCACAGCCTCTGAAGCCAGATGCTACAACCCCAGGGATCCAGAACTGAACTCGACCGCCTGGTTTGCTAATTACATTGGCGTCTTTGTGACTTTCATCACTCTGGACGATCTCAACGCCTTTGTTCCAACCACTCAGGTTTGTCCTCATATCTCGAGAGTGTAACATGATTTAAGTTATGTTCTTTGCGAAAATTGCTTCATGGTTATAACTTTGAGAGGTTTCTTTTTATTCATTACTGCAACCCATCCCCATCCACACTGGTTATGCTGAATAAGTAAAGGGTTCACAGAGGGGGGAAGTTATCTAATAAAATATAGAGTAAAATAAATTGTAAAGAAAAAAAAAGAGGAAACAATACCTCTTAACACCAATAGCCTGCAACATGGCCTTCCGGTGACTAGCTCATATTAATAAAAACAATGGCCTGTTGTGAAGCAGATTCCTTACACAATTAGATCTATAGATGGAATCAACTTCAATGCCAAATACTGTCTTATTAATATAACCGTATATATGTGATTTGTCTGTGATAAACACAGCTGAATATTACATCTGAGATTGTTTGAGCTTTTGTTAGATACCAAGATGTGAAAAATGGTGGATCTGCCCATTGGACTCCTCTTTAGACTTCTGTATGATTTCTCTGGCCCCTGTTTTTTTTCATTTTTGAAGATTCCAGTGTTCTTGGAGAACAAACTCAATCTGGAGCTCTTCAACAACAAAGCCATCCCGGAGGATGTAACAAACTTTTACGTCACACAGATTTTTATCTTCAACCCATCATTCAGCCCCCTTAGGTGAGTGTGTTGCTTTAAATAAATGCAACAATGTGCTATTAGGTGGCTGACTTGCCGATCTTCTGCCCATTCCATTGGTTTATTTCTCCATTTAGAACATAATAGATGTTAACATCATTATCTTGCATCCCTGCGGGTTTTTTTGGATGAACGTACATGTGATAAAACCCCTTATTTCCTTCAGATTTCCAGGGTTTTTCCTGTGCTCCTCTGAGGTACCGAGCTTGGCATATTCATCTCTGAATGAAAATGACACCATTTCCATCCTGGGAAAGCTCGAACAGTTCTGCAATGGAACCACAGACCCAGAGGTACCGGCCTAAAAAGTCCTGACCCAGACCTTACCGTCCACACCCTGTGGACATAGTTCAAACTAAGACCCGGTGGAGCTTCTGTTTTTGTACCATTTATTCCTTCCTGCCAGTGGTGTATAATCACCATCATGTGAAACTTTTCATCACATTTCTTCACCTGAACCTGAAATTATTTACAGTGTAAAACAATGACTACTCTTTGTTTGCATGTTACATCTAGATATCTGCTGCACTGGCATCAAACGTGAAGACCATCTCCGGGAAAACCCTGGAGTCTCTCGGGAACTCCAGCTCGGGCCTGAACAACCAACAGATCGCTTCGGTCTCCCCTTCGGTGCTGGTTTCCTCTTTGTCCTTCCTGGGATCGGTGACCACCTGGGGCCAAAGCCAAGTCTACATCATCATCCGATCCATCACCTCATCCGGCTTCCTGGTAGCGCCTGAATTGAATTGAATTGAATTGAATTGAATATACTTTATTGATCTCCAGGGAGAAATTGACTTCCAGTACAGCCCGTACCAAGATCAAACAAACAAAACATATAGACACACCAGTTCGGGAAGACTGACGGCAGCCACACAGGAGGGCGCACCAATTTTTCTTGAAAACAAAAAGAATACATTGGGAAAGCGGTTGCGGGGAGAGGGAAAAAAAGACCCAGTGCCACGCCCCCTACAGGGGACGTAACAGTGATATAAAAAAACACCATAGTACACTAAAGCACAGATACAGGCAAATCACAACATCAAGGACACATAGGGAGGGAGGGATGGGGGGGTTGGAAGGAAGGGGAAAGCTGGAAAAATGGCTTCTTATATCCGTTTAACATTCCTGGTGGCTTCGCAAACGTTGCACGATTTGATCCATGCAGGTTGCAGTATGTGTGCTTCCATAAAGCATCTCATCCGTCTATTCAACAGATCAACACCGCAACCAGACTAAAATCTCTCGGCACTCTCATTAGTGGAGTTCCCTCAGTGTTGTTTGAAAGAATCACCGGTCCGGAGCTTCTCAGTGCTTCTACAAGCTCCGTCTTTGTTTCCAACTTGGTGGCAGCTCCCAGGGTCATCCGCCAGACCTTCATCAGAAAGGTACCAAATAAACACAAATATCAGCCACAGGTTTCCTGTCAGTTCAGTTTTAGCAGTGTTCATAGAAAACTCAACTTCTCCCAATGATGATGATAATAACCGACGATGTTGGCATCATTCAAACCCTCTTTTAGATCATCTCCGTGGATTCAAGCCCGGCCAAATTTCTTGTCAATGTCCCTGACAGCTTGGCGACTGAGATCCCGCGTTCCAGGCTGCTTTTTTCTCAGCCCGTAGACTTCAGCGTGATAAACAGGAAGCTGTGGACTCGAGATCAGGTCGGCACTTGTTTAGGAATCGTTAAACGTGCCCATTTAATTACTAACTACTACTACACACTAATCTCTTCTTTTTGTTCTTTTAGTCCATTGTGTTTTTTAAGAACCTGGCTACGATAGACTTCGATATTGAGCAGTGAGTAAACAACTTCTGAAATAGTTTCTTATCGGATATGAAAATAACATTATTTGCAAGGACCTGGGTTTATGCTTCCACCCCCACAGGCTTTCTCCATATGTGCTGCAAGGCTTCACATGCACATCGGTTCGAAGAATGACTAAACAGAGGGTCAGAAGCCTAATCCGGGCCTGCAGACCAAGGAGTCTTAGAACCAAGGTGCTGCTGAGACAATCCCAGGTAAAATCTGTTAGAATGATTATTTACTGATAAACAAAGGTCTTCAACTGATACTTGTGTCTCAATCAACATGGATGTTCAACGTCAGGACAATAGATTAGAACAACAACCTCAAAACTTCTGACTACAAGCTAGCTTGCCGTTTCACTTCTGAGGGTAAACTTTGGGTTAACCGATTTTAAACGCAAAGTACTTGGAGTACTTGAAGATCACATCTGTTGATTGGATGCTTTCCAAGCACAATTAGATGGGATTTAATTAAATTGAATTGGGTTCGAGTCCCAGAGGTCCCAGGACCTTTTTGGGTGGAGTCTGCATGTTCTCCTGTGTCTGTGGGTTCTCTCCGGGTTCTCCGGCTTCCTCCCACCGTCCAAAAGCCTGCATGTTGGATGGATGGATGTTTGCTTACTAACCCACATCCTGGTATTTCAACCAACAGCTGACCTGCATGTTCAACCGGCTCCAAGGACAGATCGGCGAGACCTTCACAGACTATCCCTCAGACATGCTCATCTACCTCAAGTGAGTCGGTCTCCAAACAGTTCGCCGCACACATCTCGTGACCCGTCGTGATTTGTGAATGCTAGCCTGGTGATTTTCCCTTTCTTTTAAATTCACGGATAACAGCACCCAAAACATCCCAAGAGCCAGCTGCAGGTCGTACTTCGCTGCGTTGGGCTCAGCGGACTTTTCCGTGGCCTCTGGGAGTCTGAACAGGGGAGCACAGCTGCTCAGTTCAGCCAGGACCTGCCTGGTGAGTGCAGCTGAAATTAATCAATCGGGATGCCTGCTTATATAGCAACGAAAGTCAAGTCAAGTCAAACTTTATTTATAGAGCACATTTATAATAACCAAAGTTGCCAAAGTGCTGTACAGGTAAAGATATACAAGCGAACATAATTTACATGTATATGTAATTATAATACATTATAAAAATAAATAAAAAGGTGCTCTACCTCAACCTATGGTTCAAATGTTAAAAGCCATGTCAAATAAATGAGTTTTTAAAGAGGACTTAAACACCTCTATGGTCTGGACAGATCTTATATTAAAAGGCTATTCCAGAGCTTTGGGGCCACACTAAAGGCTTGATCGCCTTTAGTCCTCAGTTTTGTTTGCGTGACCACCAGCAGCAGCTGACTGGCTGATCTCAATGTTTTTATGGGAGCATAAAAGTGCAGAAGGTCAGTCAGATATTGCGCAATGCTTTAAATACCATTAGTACAATTTTTAAAGCAATTCTGAATTGCACTGGGAGCCAGTGGAGTGAAAGGCACGTAGTAGCATAAACTTACATCATCGTCATTGTCTATATTTTCCCTGCGTAGGGTATAACTGGCTCTAGCCTGAGCAGAGACAATGTGGAGCTTCTAGGGAACATGGCGTGCACCTTGGATGGGTCTTACATTGAGAACTCGGATCCTCTGATCCTGCAAAAACTCCAGGGCTGCAAAGATTTCTCCGACAACCAGGTGGTTGCCATGGAGAACCTGCTGCTGTCTGGAAGAACTCAATTTGGGTAAAATGATTCAATCATTCAACCCTGAACTAATCTTTGTCTCCATTTCCATTTATTAAATGTTCCTTTTTTTATATAAAACTTTT
>CAJRST010006324.1:0-10754 GCA_907169785.1 Menidia menidia | reverse complement strand
GACCTAGATTGTATTCATTACTGGGAAGTTATAGCAAAATCCTGTTTCGTGCATCTCATGGCCAAAGGAGCTTATTTCTGGATTTCTACTGGAAAGTGTAATATCTTTTGACTGAAAGTGAGTGCAAGTGAGATTTTGGTTGTGAAGTCATGGAATGTGATTTGGTACACTTCCAAAGTGATTTGAACAAGTTTTGAATCATTCCTTTGAAGTTACACAAAAATCATGTTAGATGTAAATATCTTACATTTTTGGAATTTTCATAGTGTGATATCTTTTGACTGCAAGTTAGTACCAGTGTTATTCTTTCTGACAAGGCAGGGGATATGCTAAATTACACTTTGAAAGTTATTTGACCTAGATTGTATTCATTACTGTGAAGTTATAGCAAAATCCTGTTTTGTGCATCTCATGGCCAAAGGAGCTTATTTCTGGATTTCTACTGGAAAGTGTGATATATTTTGACTGAAAGTGAGTGAAAGTGAGATTTTGGTTGTGAAGTCATGGAATGTGATTTGGTACACTTCCAAAGTGATTTGAACACGTTTTGAATCATTCCTTTGAAGTTACACAAAAATCCTGTTTAATGGAAATGTATTACATTTTTGGAATTTTGATAGTGTGATATCTTTTGACTGCAAGTTAGTACCAGTGTTATTCTTTCTGACAAGGCAGGGGATGTGCTAAATTACACTTTGAAAGTTATTTGACCTAGATTGTATTCATTACTGGGAAGTTATAGCAAAATCCTGTTTTGTGCATATCTTCCCAAATTATGCTTATTTCTGGATTTCTACTGGAAAGTATGATATCTTTTCACTGAAAGTGAGTGCAAGTGAGAGTTTTGGTTGTGAAGTCATGGAATGTGATGTAGAACACTTCCAAAGGGATTTGGCCAAGTTTTGAATCATTCCTTTGAAGTTACACAAAAATCTTTTTTGATGTATATGTCTTACAGTTTTGAAATGTGATAGTGTGATATCTTTTGACTGCAAGTTTTTTTAAAATTTTTATCTTTTATTCATTAAAAATACAAAAAAATATTTTTCCTTATCCAAACAACAAGACAGGTACATACAACAGGTCACATTGATACTGAGCAAACATCCCATCAAGATAAGTCAAGTTTACATTACCAATTGAACAACAATTTGTTTCAGAACAAACACCATTTTCTTTCCCCCAGTTCACTTCCACAAAGTCTGGGTCTCACATGTTTTTTCAAACAGTTTTGGAAATAAAGCCACGTGTCCACCTTTTTCTGGCCATACAATGCAAAGTTCCTTACATCGTATATGGCTTTCCGTGCAAAGCCTAAAAACACATTGATAAACTGGCCATATGTAAATGCTCTGCCTCACCCCAAAGAGCCAGAAGTATTCCCAGGAGTTAGCCTGGGAGAAAATAACACCGTATTTATCTTCCAAGATTCCTTTTATCCTGTCTCTGAAATCCTTTTGGGCTGGGCATTGACTCAGGAGATGTTCCAGGGACTCAGGACCTGAAAGACAAACTGTGCAGTTCCTAGAATCAGAATCAATATCAGGTTTATTGCCAAGTAGGTTTTCAGACTTACAATTAATTTGCCTTGGTGTTTAGTGCACAACACAACACTTCTATGAGAAGCAAGAATAAAATGTAGAAATAAAAATATAGGACAGAATGATAAAACTGAAAAATACAATCTTTAAAAATATAGATCTGAATGTACCAATGAACAATCTTTAAAAATATAGATTTGAATGTGCAAATTAACAATTGAGATGTGCAATGTTGATCTGCAACGACAGACCAGAAAATGCTGGCGCATTGGGTAAATTAGTGAGGTAGAGGGGGGGGGGGAAGAATAGGTGGGGGTCGCTGGTCTTGTTGATGAGGCCAGTTGCTGCTGGATAGAAGCTGTCTTTATGGCGTGAGGTTTTGGTCCTGATGGTCCTCAACCTTCTGCCAGAGGGGAGAGTTTCAAAGAGTTTGTGACCAGGGTGAGAAGGATCAGACATGATCCTTCCTGCACGCCTTAAAGTCCTGGAGGCGTACAGGTCCTGAAGGGATGGCAGATCACAACCTTCTCGGCTGAGCGAATGATACGCTGCAGTCTGCCCTTGTCCTTAGCGGTGGCAGCAGCGTACCAGATGGAGATGGAGGAGGTGAGGATGGACTCAATGATGGCTGAAAGTGCAGCCATCATTGCCTTGGGCAGGTTGAACTTCTTCAGCTGCCGCAGGAAGAACATCCTCTGCTGTGCTTTGTTTGTGAGGGATCTGATGTTCAGCTCCCACTTGAGGTCCTGGGTTATTGTGATCCCCAGGAAACAGAAGGACTCCACAGAAGCAATTGTGGAGCCACACAGAGTGATGGGAGCAGGTGGTGCTGTGTTCTTCCTGAAGTCTACAACCATATCCTCTGTCTTGAGCACGTTGAGCTCCAGGTTGTTGGCTGCACACCAGGACACCAGACGGTCGATCTCCCACATGTAGGCGGACTCGTCCCCATTTGAGATGAGTCCGATGAGGGTCGTGTCATCCGCATACTTCAGGAGCTTGACAGACTGGTGGCTGGAGGTGCAGCTGTTGGTGTACAGGGAGAAGAGTAGGGGGGAGAGAACACAGCCCTGGGGGGATCCAGTGCTGATGGTCCGGCTGTTGGAGGTGTGGCTTCCCAGCCTCACATGCTGCCTCCTGTCAGATAGGAAGTCGGTGATCCATCTGCAGGTGGGATCAGGCACACCCAGCTGGGAGAGCTTGTCCTGGAGTAGAGGGGGGATGATGGTGTTGAAAGCAGAGCTAAAATCCACAAACAGGATCCTGGCGTAGGTGGCCGGGGAGTCCAGGTGCTGGAGGATGAAGTGGAGAGCCAGGTTGACAGCGTCATCTACAGACCTGTTGGCTCTGTAGGCAAACTGCAGTGGGTCCAGGTGTGGGTCTGAGATGTCTTTCAGGTGGGCAAGGACAAGGTGCTCAAATACCTTCATCACCACGGAGGTCAGGGCCACAGGTCTGTAGTCATTGAGGCCTGAAATCTTTGGTTTTTTGGGGACGGGGATGATGGTGGAGGTTTTGAAGCAGGCGGGCACATGGCATGTCTCCAGCGAGGTGTTGAAGATGTCAGTGAACACAGTAGACAGCTGGTCTGCGCAGTGCTTCAGGATGCTAGGAGAGATAGAGTCGGGTCCAGCTGCTTTGCGTGGTTTTTGTTTTTTTAATAGACTGGATACGTCCCTCTCCTGGATGGAGAGAGTCATGGTAGTTGACGGAAGGGGGTCCTTCAATGTGGGCAGTTGAGGGTGGGGGCAGGCCCCCGCTGAGGTGGGGGTGGGGGTGCAGGAGGGCAGGGGCTGGTGGTGGCGGGGGATGGTGTTGGTGTTAGGACTGTCCCATTGTCTTTCAAATCTGCAATAGAAGTCGTACAGATCATACAGATCCTTATTTATTTGGTGGAGAGTGATGCCTGTGAAAATCCTCCTATGCCTGATTTTGAAGTCCAGATTTGTGACGGTATGCAACTGATTTTTTACAAAGATATTTTTCCAAATTGTTTCTTGCCTGGGGCGGCACGGTGGTGAAGTGGTTAGCACTGTCGCCTCCCAGAAAAAGGGTTCTGGGTTCGACTCCAGGACCTTTCTGGGTGGAGTTTGCATGTTCTCCCTGTGTCTGCGTGGGTTCTGTCCGGGTTCTCCGGCTTCCTCCCACAGTCCAAAAACCTGCATGTTAGGTTGATTGGAGATTGGGGAAATTGCCATTAGGAGTGAATGTGAGTGTGAGTGGTTGTTTGTCCTTGTATGTCCTGTGTGTGGCCCTGCGATGCACTGGCGGACTGTCCAGGGTGTACCCTGCCTCTCGCCCGTTGACCACTGGGATAGGCTCCAGTTCTGCCCGTGACCCCATCAGGGAATAAGCGGTACTGATAATGGATGGATGGATGTTTCTGGCCTATGATCAGGAAACATGTCCTTCAGGTGTCGGTGGTTTAAACATTTTGGACACCAAGTGTTTGTACCAGGCCCCTGTCTTAATTCCCTGAAATGATAGAGCCTTCTCCCCCAGGCCCAGTAGAAAATCAAGATCACGTCCCTGCTGACGTCCCCCTTTGCTTTTCCACACCTCCCTCCAATGCACAGGTATTGCTTCGTCCATCCTTTTCGTCAGGAGTTTTAAATAGGACATTTTAACCTGTATACTGCTCTGATTTAGCACAGTGGTTATCTTTGTCAGGTCCACATGACCCTCGTTGTTAAAAATATCTCCTACCCTGCACAGGCCTGCAGACAGGAGGATGCCACTACTAAAAGGGGTCCCACGTGGGGAATCCTCCGGATTATGAAACACCGGCAGATCCATCAGGAAGTCTCTGCCCGTCACTTTGGTTCTCAGAGAGGGCCGTACGCTGTACCACGCCTCCTGCACCTCTCTATGAAAGTCATCTAAAACTGCTGTATGGGTCTTTTTCAGGACCTGGCACAGCCCCAGCTGGTCATGTGGGGCCAGAGAACTCAGCACATCCCCAAAGAAGTCCTTCCACCCCGCAACATGGTTGGGGTCCAAGAATTTCCTTATAAGTTTTATTTTAAACGCATAATTCTTGGACTTTAGGTCCACCAAATTTAGGCCACCCCTAGTCCTCTCCCCAATCAATGTCTTATGAGCAACAAGGTTCCTTGAGCTCTTCCACAGAAAGGTTGCCCTGATGGTGTCCAGCTTGGTCACCACGTCAGAGGGCAGATCATACAGCCATGGCATGGTTGAGTCTGGACATCACCAGAGCGTTTGTGACCACCACCTTTCCATTCAGAGTCAAATCCCTCATCCTCCACAAGCCGAGGATGGCCGTCACTCCCTGGAGCTGCCGCTCCCACACAGCATCCATCGCAGCTGTCTGTTCAACCCCGAGCTGCACCCCCAGGACCCTCACACTCTGCTCCGCATGCTGGAAGTCCCACCTGCCTGGTGTCTGCTCCACCTCACCGCAATACATCGCCATAGATTTTTTGGTGTTGACCTTTGCCCCTGAGGCCCTGCAATAAATGTAAATTAACCCCATTGCTCTGTGGAGACCAGCTTCAGTCTTGACAATGATGTTTGTGCCATCCGCATACTGCATCACCTTCACCTATCGGTTCTCAGGCATCACAATTCCATTTATAAGCTGGTTGTTGTTCAGTGCATTGGCAAGGGGCTCTGCCACCAGGCTGTAAAGTAGTGCGGATAAAGGGCAGCCCTGCCAGATTGACCTGCCCAGAGGGAAGGGGCTGCTCACAGTTCCGTTGCATTTAATCCGTGCTTGTGCATTATTATACAGCAGTTTGAGCCACTGTATTAATTGATGTCCAAAACCAAACCGGTCTAAAACCTCCCACATAAAGCCATGTTCCACCCTGTCAAAGGCCTTGTTAAAATCCAAGCCGAGGTAGATCCCTCCCACCCTCTGCATCTCCTGTAGCGTATACTTTTCTGTTAAAATCGTATCTGAGATATCCCGACCAGGAATCCCATATGCCTGTGTCGGACCTACTACAGAGGAGACCACAGACTTTATTCTATTCGCCAGCACTTTTGCCAGCATTTTGTAATCCGTGTTGAGTAGGCTGATGGGCTTGTAATTAGCTAAATCAGCCTTCTCCCCCCCCTTAAAAACCAGGGTTAAAAGGCCAGTTACCAGGGTGGCAGGTGTGCGCTGCTCCTTCTGCATCGTCTCAAACAGCCTGTGCAGCATGGGAGAAAGAGAGGGTACAAAGAATTGGAAAAATTCCGCCGTCAGGCCATCCAAACCCTGGCTCTTGTTCTTGTTGAGCTGGACGATCGCCTCCTGCACTTCTGTGATACCAAGCTGCCCCTCACAGAAGTCACTTTCCTCTTTGCTCAATTGATTACTTATGCCGGCCATAATCTCTTCCACACAGTCCCCCTGGATGCCCTGTGAGGTGTATAGCTCGACAAAGAAGGCTCTGGCTTCATCCAGTATCTGAAGCGGCTTAGTGACCCTAACTCTATCCACCAAGAGCTCACTGATTTGTGATTTTTCCTGATTCTTTTTCTCCAGCCCCAAAAAATAAGCCGTGCACTTCTCCCCCTCAACAATGTGCCTCGCTCGGCTCCTTATCATTGCCCCCCTTCACTTACCACTCCTGATCGCATCCAACTTATCTTTAATTGCGACATACCTACTAATGCCGCAGTCCTCCCTGCTATCCATTCTCTCCATTTCTGCTTTCATGCCCTAATTTAAAATCGTTTCCTCCTCACGCTCTCTCCATGCTTTCTCCTTCCAATACTTCATGCTGACATTCTTAATCCTTTTCTAAAAAATCCCACCATCCTAGAGGATCCTCTACAAAAGGCATATCCCTCTGTGCTTTCTCCAATATCCCGTGCATCTTCCGGACAAAGGGGGGCTGCTGGAGGAAATTATTATTAAAGCACCAGGAGCCTCCATTCCTCTTAACTCCCTCCCGTCCCACCCGCAACACCATGGAGAAATGGTCACTCCAGCAATTCTCCTGGTATTCCATTCCCAGCACCTCTTTCATCGCAGCTTCTGCTACTAGGCAGAGATCAATTCTAGATCGCTTCAGCTGATTTTTCAAAATCTGGACTCTTGAAAACTGTTGTTTGAAAGGATTGAGCGCCCTCCATAGCTCAACCATATTCGTATCCCTTATTAAATCAAACAGCGCTCTCCTGCTCGTGTCCACCTTAAAAGTATTATTCCCAGACACGTCCATTCTAGGCAAAGCAACATTAAAATCCCCCATGACTATTGTATCCTCCGTGCACCATTTCTTCACGCTTTGGAACAAGCTTTTCCTTCCACCATCCTGATTTGGTGCATACACGTTTATAAAACGGTATTTTACACCTGCCGCCTCCCCCTCCACCACCAATATCCTCCTTTCCTCATCTGTAAAAACACACCTGACAGCTTCAAATATACCCGCCCTGAACAGAGTTGCAACCCCACGGCCCCGACCCCTTCCATTACTAGCAAACACCTGTCTTTTCCACGAGGTCTTAATTCTGTTCACAAAGGTCTCTTGTACCATGAGAACGTCATACTTCATTCCTAATGTTCCCCCAATCTTGAGCTCTGAGCGCAGCCCACGCACATTTTGCGAAAAGATGCTGATCATGATGTTTAATCCATTACTTTGGGTGCTGCTTCCTTGCTGATTCTTTTCTTTCGGGGCAGCCTACTTCCCAGACTGGGTCTTTTTCTAAGGATGTTGGCCGTTACCAGCTCATCTGAATGGGGGCTGTCCAGAACTCCGCGAAGCGGCCACCGGAAATCCCTGAAGCCCTCCGGTATTCGTCACCGTCGCCTGGCCAGATATTTTCAGCACCGGGAGCGCTGCTCCCTCCGGCCGCGTCGCCGGCACCTCCCCGGCCGCACCAGACTCCGGCTCCGGCTGGGTCACAGCAGGAGCAGCCCTCTCCTGCGCTGCTGCCCCGCGCCCCTCCTGAGCCGTCGCCCCGATCTCCCCTCCATCCTCGTCTGTGCTTTGCCCGTTCCCTCCAACCAAGTCCTCGTCATTCTCTCCCCCATCCGATTCCTGGCTAGTTTCGTTACGTATACATTTATTAACTGCATTGTAGCATATAGCACACTGCCTCGGTTTCTTGCACTCCCTCGCAAGATGTCCCTGGGCTCCGCACCTTTAGCATTTGAATTCGGGACACTATCTTACAATATGCCCGGGCTGCGGGAAAGAGGAGAGACTCCACACATGGTCCGCCCGCTGTAACCATTAAGCTAGGCTGCTGCCCCTGTTTTGTGCATATCTTGGTGAAAGCTGCTTATTTCTGGATTTATACTGGCGAGTGTGATATCTTTTGACTGAAAGTGAGGACAAGTGAGATTTTGATTGTGAAGTCATGGAATGTGATGTAATACACTTCCAAAGTTATTTGACCGAGTTTTTAATCATTCCTTTGAAGTAACAGAAAGAATCCTGTTTTATGTATATCTCAGGCACTTTCAGTCAAAATTTTGGGAATTTTGATAGTGTGATATCTTTTGACTGCAAGTTATTACCAGTGTGATTCTATCTGACAAGGCAGGGGATGTGCTAAATAACACTTTTAAAGTTATTTGACCTAGATTGTATTCATTACTGGGAAGTTATAGGAAAATCCTGTTTTGTGCATCTCTTGACGAAAGGAGCTTATTTCTGGATTTCTACTGGAAAGTGTGATATCTTGTGACTGAAAGTGAGTGCAAGTGAGATTTTGGTTGTGAAGTCATGGAGTGTTATGTGGAACACTTCCAAAGTGATTTGGCATAGTTTTGAATCATTACTTTGAAGTTACACAAAAATCCTATTTGATGTATATCTCAGTGATTTTTGGATTATTGATAGTGTGATATCTTTTGACTGCAAGTTAGTACCAGCTTGATTCTTTTTGACAAGGCAGGGGATGTGCTAAATAACACTTTGAAGTTTATTTGACCTAGATTGTATTCATTACTGGGAAGTTATAGCAAAATCCTTTTTTGTGCAAATCTTCGCGAATGCTGCTTATTTCTGGATTTGTAATGGAAAGTGTGATATCTTTTGACTTAAAGTGAGTACAAGTGAGATTTTGGTTGTGAAGTCATGGAATGTGATGTAGAACACTTCCAAAGTGATTTGGCATAATTTTGAATCTTTACTTTAAAGTTACACAAAAATCCAGTTTGATGTATATCTCAGTGATTTTTGGATTATTGATAGTGTGATAGCTTTTGACTACAAGTTAGTACCAGTGTGATTCTTTCTGACAAGGCAGGGGATGTGCTAAATTACACTTTGAAAGTTATTTGACCTAGATTGCATTCATTACTGGGAAGTTATAGCAAAATCTTGTTTTGTGCGTCTCTTGGCGAAATGAGCTTATTTCTGTATTTCTACTGGAAAGTGTGATATCTTTTGACTGAAAGTGAGTGCAAGTGAGATTTTGGTTGTGAAGTCATGGAATGTGATTTGGTA
The DNA here is from genome assembly GCA_907169785.1 of Menidia menidia. Taxonomy (NCBI): domain Eukaryota; kingdom Metazoa; phylum Chordata; class Actinopteri; order Atheriniformes; family Atherinopsidae; genus Menidia; species Menidia menidia. The sequence goes on along the minus strand of CAJRST010006324.1, from coordinate 1,795 downwards.
CACTTCCAAAGTGATTTGAACAAGTTCTGAATAATTCCTTTGAAGTTACGAAAAAATCCAGTTTGATGTATATCTCAGTGATTTTTGGATTGTTGATAGTGTGATATCTTTTGACTGCAAGTTATTACCAATGTGATTCTTTCTGACAAGGCAGGGGATGTGCTAAATTACACTTTTAAAGTTATTTGACCTAGATTGTATTCATTACTGGGAAGTTATGGCACAATCCTGTTTTGTGCATATCTAGGAGATAAGAGCTTATTTCTGGATTTCTACTGGAAAGTGTGATATCTTTTGACTGAAAGTGAGTGCAAGTGAGATTTTGGTTGTGAAGTCATGGAATGTGATGTAGAACACGTCCAAAGTGATTTGACCCACTTTTGGGTCAAAAGTGGGTCTTTAATGTTACACAAAAATCCTGTTTGATGTATATCTCAGTGAATTTTGGATTATTAGGGGGGCCACAGCCGTAGGCAAGGCCCACCTATTACTCTTCGAAATACTTATTAGGGGGGCCACAGCCGTAGGCAAGGCCCACGGCTCTTCGAAATACTTATTAGGGGGGCCACGCCTGCGGCATGGCCCACCTCGGTGGGCCTTACCGGCCCACGTATTACTCTTCGAAATACTTATTCCGCAACTTCTTATTAGGGGGGCCACGCCTGCGGCATGGGCCACCTCGGTGGGCCGGCTAGGCCCACCGAGGTGGCAAGGCCCACGTATTACTCTTCGAAATACTTATTCCGTCACTTATTATCGTTCTCCCGTTTCCGCGGACCACTACTCCTCCCGCACGGTTCGACGGATCGGGCCCAAAGTTGGCACGCGCGTCCGGACCCACCTAGCCATGCGTGCTTGTATACAACTTTCTCAAAGGAGCGGGCGTTTCCGAGGAAACGGCGAAAAAGTGGCGAGCGTTTTCCCATAGGAATGCATGGGGGACGCAGAAAAAAAGGCACAAAAAAAGCCGAAAGATGAGGCCCGTCAGGGCCTCATCGCTCGGGCCCAGAGCGTCCGAGAGACGTCGTTCGAACATTGAACGGGACACGAAAGACGGGCCTCCGCCATATCGGAGCCACGAGGCCAGATCTCGCACCGTTTGTCCGCAATCGCTGTTGACGTTTTAGTGAAAATCACAAAATCTTAGAATTTTCCCCTCACTCTAACTATGCTCGTTAAAGCCTCTGAGAGGCGTTCACCGAAAAAAAGTCAAACCATTGCCCCTCGCGACCAAACCGTGGGGCCGAGCGGCGTGTCCTCTTTCGCCCGATTTGCCCGCTTTGGACCTCGGCCTTACGGTTTTCCGGCAATCGGGCCCAGAGTCCAGACTTTCACAAACCTCTCTAATAGGATTTGAATGGAAAAAAGGAGAGATTTTTTTCGCCAGAGAGAAAACGGCCCTCATTTTGAAATTGCCATAAAAAAATAACCGCTGGGAGCAGCCGAAAATAAAATACATTGGATTCGACCTTAAACTCTGTAGGCGCTCACGGTCCAAGAATTTTTAAGTTTTGTGATATAGTTTTCGAACAGCGTACAGCCGTTCGGAGGATACTTTTGATCCATCTGTCAGTTAGGTCTGTGTCAGAGTGATGAGTCACAGGTGTGGCAGTTTAGAATGTTCAGAATTGGCACCAGGCTGCTGTCGCCGTGGCGACCACCAGAGACTCACAGCAGCCCTGTGGCTCTCTGCAGGGCTCTGTGAGCTGTGCTCCTGGCAAAAAGCGGGCGAAGCCCGCTTAGAAAGATTTAACTAAGACAGTGATACTGGCAAAAAGCGGGCGAAGCCCGCTCT
>CAJRST010006313.1:0-10778 GCA_907169785.1 Menidia menidia | reverse complement strand
GGGTTTGCCCACAGTGACTACAGAACATCTTTCTACAGATACAGCAGGTGGATGGATGGTTCTGTTGTCTATTTCTTCCTCTCTTCCTGTTTTAAGGATCTCTCCTCTTTTTGGCACGTGTTATTGTTACCTTTTCTCTATTCTCTCATTCTTTTTTAACTGAATCTTTTGTTCCTTTTTTCCTTTCTTTTTTCTCCTTGGTCAGGTTTGGCATTAACCTTATTACTTCTGTAACAAAAATAAATCTTAAATAAATAATAAAGCAGTATCGGATGATCAAGGGAAGGTTCTCACCCTGACAGGCCTCCATTGGCAAAGCAAAAGTGTCGGGCACAGCACGGCACTCAGATTACAATTCTGTTACCATAATGCTAAACACGACAAGGTAAAAAAAAAAAATGACTTCAACCTACCAAAGCATTTTGCAGGAGATAGTTCTGGAAAACATCTCAGCCTGCCAAGAACTGAAGCAGCCGATAGAATCAAATGATTGGATCAATCAGTTCACAGACGGCAGAGCTGCATTTAAAAACCACCTCAGATACCAGCAGTTCCTGCACCGCCTGGCCTACGACAACATAGATCTGGAGTAGAAAAAGTGGAAGAGCTCAGAAAAGAGCTGGAAAAGCTTTCAGAAAGTTATTCTGAAGCTTTGGGAGCAAATGGTGAATCATCCAGCCAGAAACAGTTAGAGCCCAAAAAAGCGAGGACAGGGAAAACAACATTTCTTTTACGGACCTTGAGGGACAAATTTGTTTTGTGCCACAAAGTCAGGATGAGTCTGGCCCCACTGAAAAATGGAAGAGTTTGACGCTCTGAGAGCTCATTTTAAGAGTCTGACAGACAGTCAGCAGCCTGAAAAATCTATTCCCACTTTTACTAAAAGCCTGCTTCTGTCCTCTGTCAAGCAAAGCAACCAGTCCTCTTCTGATGGTTTTAAGCTGTTCAGTGAAACACTCAGCAGGGTTTCTTTGATCACCATAATTTCATTTCTCATGGTTGTGGTTGAGCCGTGTGTGATTCAGGATTTATCACAGGTTTTATGGTAGAAGGTTCTCCTGCTAAGTAGAAAAACTTGGTTTGACAGACATTATCTGGAATAGGTTGGATCTGGAACAGAAAGCTTGTCTGGACAGTTCAGTGTGGTCCCTGCTCACAGCTCCAGATGCTGCCTACAGGTCAGGTGACAGGCTGGCTGATGACAGGGCCCAGAGAGACTTCAAGAAGGGGGGCCAGCAGACACAGCTCCAAACAGCACACTGAGGAGAAGGTCCACAATAATCCATGAGCAGTCTCTGTGGCACAAGCAGGCAGTGTGTTCAGCTGTTAACAGAAAAGATGGAGGTTTGAGCCCACCCAGATTTATGCACAAGTCAGTGTAAATCTATTTCTATGTGTACTTCTGATAGGCAATACAGGTTATCATGTTAGTTCCCTTGTGGGTGATTTTAAACTGAACTGGAAAGACCTGGCAGTTATATAGTCAGCTAATCATATGTAAAAGGAGTTCATTTGTGTGTGCTTAAGGCGCATTTTCATACGATCCTCTTTGCAATGCATGGCGTTGGTGGTATAGTGGTTAGCATAGCTGCCTTCCAAGCAGTTGACCCGGGTTCCATTCCCGGCCAACGCATCTCTTCTTTACACTCCCACCCACTGCGGAGTTCAGTTCATTCTGTCAAAGTTAACGAGGAGGAAAAGCTTCCCGGCAACTCGTTGGATATTATGATTTCCTCACAAAGAAGTCAATATGTACAGCATTAGGAAATACCAGGTTCTTACAATGCATTATGGTTTTTCCAGTTTTGGCTGGTTAAGCCAAAAAGCTACAATAGATTATTGCCATGGCACTTGTGTTGTGTGACAATATATGGACAATGGAACCAGAACTCACACAAATGAACTCTGTTACAAGATGCTATCTGGCTGTTAGTCAGTGTCAGCAACTAACAATGGTGATGTTTTAGTTGTACAGTTAAGATAATAATTAAGTCCCAGTAATGTTTGTTGGTGTCAGGATAATATGTATTTATGTTAATGAGCATTGTCCCTTTAAAGTCCCAGTAATGTTTGTTTGGACCTCACAAGTCACATAGTTTTCAAAAGGAGAACTGTCTCTATAAACCACAATAGTTTTATGGTGGTGTGTATCACGCTCTGAAGGGTGTGTCTCCGTGGCGGCTGGTGAAAAAAATCTTGGTGGGCCTTACTACAATTCCACAATAAACATTTAATTCCCTTCTCAGAATCAGCAGTTTACATATACAGTTAACCATTTAAAGCTATATTATTCTGCTTATTCTGGAAAGGAACAGTGTGAAAAAGTAAACGTTACTATCACTTTTTTTTCTTGATTTCTTTTTGTGTTTCTTAAAGCCATTCTTAAAGGCATTTGAAAAGTCTTTAGTGGCTGAAATCCTTGACCTGTGTGGCCCAAAGGAATTTGATGAATTAGCAAATAAACTTAAAAGAAAAAACATAAAATACAACCGATATATAGTGAGATCATTCTGGAACTGTATAAAACCATTTTTACCAGATCTTTGGTGGGTGCATCTTTACCATATGTTCAGTTCAGAGTTGTTGGTTGCTGCATGCTGCCTGTTTTTTAAAACAAGACCAGAGTGTGTTCTTTATTTAGCCAATCACAGGAGCTGTGTATTCTACTATTGTAATGACCTGTAAAAGCTCACATTTGCTGTAATGATTTTCAAACCTCTGTTCTTCGATTTGACAGTTTTATTTTCTCCTTCATGATCATGTTGATTCTGTTTAAAATGTTATAGTTTAAACCGCGGCAAGTAGGGTTTGAACCTACGTGGGGAAACCCCAATGGATTTTTAGTCCAACGCCTTTACCACTCGGCCACCACATGCACTAAAAACTTCTATGGACACAAAAGACTTTATCTGGACTCTCCTGAACACTCAAAACCTTCTATAACTCTATAACTTCACACCATCTCCCTGGTGGTCTAATGGCTAGGATTTGATGCTCTCACCACCACAGTCTGGGTTAAATTCTCGGTCAAGGAAGAAATAATGGCTTGCTGCTTTAAGAATGTAACAAAATGTTTGGTAAACAGATGACTGCTTGGAAAACTGCTATGCTCTCCATCAATACTGCCATTGGTCAACTGAAAATAACAAAATGAGAACTTTTACTTGACTTTGTTTAATAAGTCCAAAGTTTGATGGCTGCAATTATTCAAAACAGGCCAGCAGACAGGTCTTGTGTCTCTGTTATAAGATCGAGTTGTTCTTCAAAGGAGATTAAACTGTTGTGAGGACATAGTATAAAATCATATAGCTCTGCAAGACTCTGCATCCCACTGACTTTTTGAAGCCTCATTGTTTGAGCCATATACTGCGGCTACAATCAACAGAGCTAGGAAGATCTGGAGGTCTACCAGGTGGGTTTTACCCCAGGGGTCCCTAAACCCTAACCTCTCCAGGTCTGTTACCCCCAGTATAATTCTATCAAAGAGTATCTCCTATCCTAATCCTAACCCGTACCTCTACCCCCCCCACAACTCCTTCTGTGGTCCCCTCTACCTCTATCTCTTGCTGTCACCACTGACTCTGATCAGGGTTTCTCCTCTGTATAGCTTATTGTCATAGTGATGAGAAATGTAATATTGTGTCTACTCTGTAAGTCGCTTTGGATAAAAGTGTCTGCCAAATGCATAAACATAAACATAAACATAAACAGAGCAGCACCCCTCCCCCCACTAGGGAAGTCAGATCACAACCTAGTCCACCTACAGCCACTGTACACCCCCCTGGTCCAAAAGCAGCCTACAACAACTCGCTCCAGCAGGAGGTGGTCCCCTGAGATGGAGAGTGCCCTGAGAGACTGTTTTAACACCACTGACTGGGATGTACTGTTCAACCCGCATGGCGAGGACATAGATGGGCTGACACACTGCCTGACGGACTATCTGAACTTCTGCACAGATGTGGTCTCCCCTGTTAAGACAGTCCGCTGTTATCCTAATAACAAGCCATGGGTAACCCGGGAAGTCAAAACTGTCCTCAACAAGAAGAAGGCTGCCTTCAGGAGAGGAGACAGGGAGGCCATGAAGGCAGCTCAGCAGGAGGTGAAGCAATGTGTGAGGGAAGCAAAAGACAGCTACAGGAGAAAGGTGGAGCAGAAGCTGAGAGAGAACAACATGAGGGAGGTGTGGGAAGGTGTGAGGACCATCACTGGTCTCAACACAAAAACCAGAGCCGTTGGGGGAACAATGGAGAGGGCAAACGAGCTGAATATCTTCTTCAACAGGTTCAACCAGCCCATGCCCCCCCAACCCCCTCTCTCACTGCAGCCACCTTCCCTCCCCACCACACACCTCCCCCCAGACAACACCCCCCGCACACCTCAGCTCAATCTCCGCCCCACATCACCACAGACCAGGTCAGAGAACAGCTGAGGAAGCTCAAGCCCAGGAAAGCAGCGGGGCCGGACCAGGTGTGTCCAAGACTCCTGAAGACCTGCGCTGCTGAACTGGGAGAGCCACTACAGCGGATCTTCAACCTCAGCCTGCAGCTAAGGGAGATGCCCACCCTCTGGAAGACATCCTGCATCGTTCCAGTGCCCAAGAAGAACAGGCCCAGCGAGCTGAATGACTTCCGGCCCGTGGCACTCACTTCACACCTGATGAAGACGTTCGAGCGGCTCTTCCTCGGCCTCCTCAGACCTCAGGTGCAACATGCTCAAGACCCCCTGCAATTCGCCTACCAGCCAGATGTTGGTGTGGAGGATGCCATCCTCTACCTGCTGCACCGGGCCCACTCCCACCTGGACAAGGGCAGTGGCACAGTGAGGATCCTTTTCCTGGACTTCTCCAGTGCCTTCAATACTATCCAGCCCCTTCTGCTCCAGGACAAACTACACAGCATGGGAGTGGACCCGCACCTGGTCACCTGGATCCACAGCTACCTCACCAACAGGCCGCAGTATGTCAGGCTGAAGGACACCAAGTCTGACACTGTGGTCAGCAGCACAGGAGCCCCCCAGGGCACAGTGCTGGCCCCTCTTCTCTTCACCCTGTACTCCTCTGACTTCCACTACAACTCAGAGCTGTGTCACATACAGAAGTATGCTGTCGCACAGCTGTGTGACTATCTACATAGCAATAGCTTGTTTGAGGATTTTCAGTCAGGATTTAGAGCTCACCATAGCACAGAGACCGCACTGGTGAAAATCACTAATGACCTCCTAATGGCATCAGACAAAGGACTCGTCTCTGTCTTGGTTTTATTAGATCTTAGTGCTGCTTTTGACACCATTGACCATCAGATCCTACTACAGAGACTGGAACATTTCATCGGAATTAAAGGAGCCGTTCTAAGTTGGTTTAGGTCCTATTTATCAGATCGGTTTCAGTTTGTGCATGTTAACGATGAGTCCTCCATGCATGCCAGAGTTAGCCACGGAGTTCCGCAAGGATCCGTTCTCGGACCAATCCTCTTTACTTTATATATGCTTCCTTTAGGTAATATTATCAGGAAACACTCTATCAACTTTCATTGCTATGCAGATGATACTCAGTTATACCTATCGATCAAGCCAGATGAAACTCATCAGCTAGCTAAGCTTCAAATGTGCCTTCAGGATGTTAAAACCTGGATGACCTGCAATTTTCTAATGTTAAACTCAGCTAAAACTGAAGTTATTGTTCTAGGGCCTAAACACCTTCGTGACGCATTATCTAGAGATATAGTTTCCCTGGATGGCATCGCCCTGGCCTCCAGCACCACTGTGAGAAATCTTGGAGTTATCTTCGATCAGGACATGTCGTTTAACTCTCACATTAAGCAAATTTCAAGAACCGCCTTCTTTCACCTTCGTAATATTGCAAAAATTAGGAGCATCCTGTGTAAAAATGATGCAGAAAAACTAGTCCATGCATTTGTTACTTCTAGGCTGGATTACTGCAATTCCTTGTTATCAGGGTCTTCAAAAAAGTCCATTAGGACTCTTCAGCTGATCCAGAATGCTGCAGCACGTGTTCTTACAGGAACCAGAAAAAGAGATCATATTTCTCCTGTCTTGGCTTCTTTGCACTGGCTTCCTGTTAAATCCAGAATAGAATTTAAAATCCTTCTCCTTACGTATAAAGCTCTTCATGGTCAGGCCCCATCTTATCTTAAAGAGCTTTTAGTACCTTACTGCCCTACCAGAGAACTGCGCTCCCAGAATGAAGGGTTACTGGCAGTTCCTAGAGTCTTGAAAACTAGAATGGGCGCTAGAGCGTTCGGCTATCAGAGTCCTCTTTTGTGGAACCAGGTTCCAGTTTGGGTCCGGGAAGCAGACACCGTCTCTATATTTAAGAGTAGGCTTAAGACTTTCCTTTATGATAGAGCTTATAGTTAGAGTAAGTCCACCCCTGGTTGTGCTGCTATAGGCCTAGACTGCCGGGGGATGCATCATGATGCACCGAGCTCCCCTTTCCTTTCTCTCTCTCCCTCCCGGTGCAACCTCATTCCATTAACAATGTTACTAACTGGACTCTCTCCCTTCCCCGTAGTCGTGTGCTTTCTCGTCCCCCTTCTCTCTTCTCTCTCTTCCTAACACTTTCTGCAGATATTCCTGGCTCTGGAGCTGTGGGGTCTGGATCTGTGGTTGGGAGTCTCCTCCTATCACTTCCTGCAGGTGTTCCTAGAGCTGTGGAGTCTGGATCTGTGGTTGGGAGTTTCCTGCTGCCCCCATGTTCCTGCTCATCATTAGCATTAATATCATTGCCATTTTTAATCTATTCTACGTGTTGCTGTGTTGGCTGCCCCTCTCTGCTCCTTCTGTCCTTCTCTCGCCCTCTCTCTCTCTCTTGCTCTCTCTTTCCCCTCACCCCCAACCGGCCGAGGCAGATGGCCGCCCACCCTGAGCCATGGTTCTGCTCAAGGTTTCTGCCTGTTAAAAGGAAGTTTTTCCTTGCCTGTGTCGCCTAGTGCTTGCTCATGGTGGGAATTGTTGGGTTTCTGTAGTTAACTTCAGAGTAGGGTCTGACCTGCTCTGTTTGGAAAGCGCTGTGAGACAACTGTTGTTGTGATGTGGCGCTATATAAATAAAATTGAATTGAATTGAATTGATGACACAGCCATAGTCGGATGCATCAGGGATGACAGAGAGGAGGAGTACCGACATCTGGTGGGGGACTTTGCCCTTTGGTGCCACACAAACCACCTGGAGCTCAACACCTCTAAGACAAAGGAGCTGGTTATAGACTTTGGGAGGTCCAGACCAAAGCCGAGACCAGTCTTACTAGAGGGAACTGAGGTGGAGGCCGTGGACTCCTACAAGTACCTCGGGGTGTGGTTGGACAGCAAACTGGACTGGTCAAAACACACCAGCAACCTCTACGGGAAGGTACAGAGCAGGATGTACTTCCTCAGGAGACTGCGGTCTTTTAACATCTGCAACAAACTATTGTGTATGTTTTACCAGTCTGTGATAGCCAGTGTCCTCTTCTACACCGTGGTGTGCTGGGGAGGTAGCACATCCAAGAAGGACACGTCCAGACTGGACAAACTGATCAGGCGGGCCGGCTCCGTGGTCGGCATGAAGCTGGACTCTCTGGTGACGGTGGCAGAGGCCAGGACACTGAACAAACTGATGGACATCATGGCCGACAGCAGCCACCCTCTGCACACCGTCATAAGCAGCCAGAGGAGCCTGTTCAGTGACAGACTGCTGCTCCCCAAGTGCCGGACCAATAGACTTAAAAACTCTTTTGTCCCCCACGCCATCAAACTGTACAACGCCTCACTGGGGTCGAGGAGGTGACACAGGACAGGGGGAAGAGAGATCACATACACATACACTGTACTTAATCTGTATTTTTTGTATTTTTATTTATTTATTTGTATATTTTTGCTTAAACTGATTCTAACTTGACACTGTTTGCCCTTTAAGCTGCTGATAACCTTAATTTCCTGAGGGAGTCTTCCCAAGGGATCAATAAAGTACTGTCTAAGTCTAAGTCTAAGTCCATTTGTAAGGAATATAACACCACCATGTGACATCTAGCCTCTGTTTTAATTTCATGACAGTCATTGTAAACTAATCTAACTACACCATATCCATTATTTTTTCAGGGACAGGCCAATAGTGAGAAAAAGAGAGAAAAGGATTTTTCAGTCTAAAAAACAATAAGATAGTAGGGTCAAAGTAGGAAATATCTTCAAATGCAGGTGTCACTAAATCCTGAATTATTCACACAAACTTTCACACCAGCTCTGCTATTATTCGGCTGGACTATTGTGTTACTACTTATCACTATTTTATTACTATTTGGCCAATGCCAAATGATTGATTTTTTAGTAACTATGTGGTTTGTCTTTGTTGTTGTTTTTCATCTCTTTCATGGAGCTCTGGTGCTAGCTAAATGTTGCTGTGTCACATCCCAATCCCCTAGTTGTTTGATTCTGCTGTGAACTTAATGGAATCAGTGCCGCCTGTTCAGTCTTCCTGTTGTTGATGCCTGATGTTGTCCAAATATGAATGTTTTCATAAACTCCTGTCCTGTTGTAGAGTGAGCGGGCCACAGTCTGACTGAGCTCGTTAGCCTGAAATGAGGAACACCTGTCTCCACTTAGTCCCTGAGGACAGCAAAGCAGAAGGCCCCTTTGAGTTCCTGTTAAATTGACATTCATTTCATGTATTTTTTGATTTCATAAAAAGAATTCTGCCAAAACCCCATTCATTTAAAAGCCTCAGAAGGTGGATTCTTTACATGCACGTCAAGTGAACGTTAATGAGTTTCAAATCAAATCTGTCTCACTTTCAGCTGTTATTCCTCAATCTACACTCAGGTAAAAGTGGATTTGTCTGAGTAAAGGTGAACATCAAACACTTTGGCCAGCTTGCTGTGACCACCACACAGAGTACTGACCACTACACCACCACAGCCTCTGGTCAGTTATGTTGTGTCTGGAGTTAAGGAATGGAACTAGTTATGGAACATCTGATGGAAAGAAAGATTTTCTGTTTGAATACAGCAGCTAAGTTAACACAGGAGGAGGTGAAGTGGAGGAGCTTTCTTATTGAAGAATGGATGTTTTTTAGGTCATTTGCATCATAACTCAGTTCATGAAGCTAGGTCTCAGAGAAAGTCTTCTCATACTTTATCTCTTAATGTTTTGTCTTGAGGACTGTTTGGTACAGGTGCAGGTTTCTCTATGATGGAGACAGACTAATCCATGTAGGTGCCACTTAGATGTGATAATAGATGTGTGTCTTTTTACCATTACCATAGAGATGTGACTATGTGATGTCATTGTGGCCTTTGTCATGTCAGCTTTTTGTTAGAATTTGGCTATAATTACTCACTTTAGCATTGTATGCTATCACATGATTTATGTAAATTACTGATTGTTTTATTTCCTAATAGAACTATATTTTCTGTTGAAGTCTGGCTGTGCCCACAGACTCTTCCTTTCTCTCTTTTTCTTTCTCTGTTGCATTAGATCCACCTTTAGGTCAACACATGGTGAGGATAGCTGGGGTGCAGGTTTTGGGAGCAGCTGAGCCAGAAAATGGCTATTGTGTTCCCACAATCCATGTGCCCAGCCAATGTGAGGGCTAGTGGCGCAATGGATAACGCGTCTGACTACGGATCAGAAGATTCTAGGTTCGACTCCTAGCTAGCTCGATAGGCTTTTATCTCCCAATGCCATGCTGATTCTTTGGAGTGGCAACCATTGAACAAGTTTACCTGCCTATCAACAACCGAGCTCACAATGGAATTCAGCCAATGAACGTGAAGCCTAACTTGGAGCGTATTAATCACTTTATCATTCTAATTATGAAGCGTATTGTTTTGCACAACACATGCAAAAAATGAGGCCAGTTCAGAATAGCTGAAACAGGACACATCCAATATAGAGGGTAAATTTACTGCCCCTCTGGTGAAACTCTAACTCAGGGGTCACCAACCTTTTTTAAACTGAGAGCTACTAATTATATATTATTATTAATGATTGGTGATACTCATCTCTATGAATATAACACGTTCATAATTTCACCCAATTATCAGCAAAGACAAAAAGGTGGGAAACAGATAACAATATTCAAAACTTAATTAATCACAGTAATATATATATTTTTCAGATGATCACTTATATCACTATATAATTCCTTGGTAAAATGTCCCATTTTCACAAACCACTAAAAACCCTTTTAACAAGCCATGAACTATGTTGCACCATGTTTAAAAACGTTAGCAAAAGTTTGAGGTGGAGTTGATTTTGCAGTGTTATGATTTTAATCTCCACCTGTCCAGCATCACAGCTGAACATTGCACTAAGTTGCTCAGCAAATATGTGGTGTCCACATTCATGAAAGGATTGGAAATATGTGACACACATGGCTCAAACTGATCAAGGCCTCCAGACCTCTTCTCAAACTCCTGTCCAAGTCAGTATGTGACCTCACAGTACTTTTCTGCAGCTAATGTCTCAGATGCAGAAGCATTGTTTCACACCGACACACCAGAGGCTTCGCATTCGGAATCCAGATTAAGTCTGATTTATTAAACAAGTAAACGGTCACAGTGTACAGCGTTGTGTGATCTCCCGTCTTTCACATAAATCAAAACATTATGATGACACAAATATAGTGCATCAAACAGCACTAGCATGTAAATGCATATTAAATGGGGCCAAGCATCAACGTGCACTGTTTACCTCTTTCACTAACAAAATAACACAAAATAATATCAACCGATTATTTTACAAAGAAAAGCATTTTAACATTTATAACGGGGATTTACGAAATATCGC
>CAJRST010006258.1:0-10791 GCA_907169785.1 Menidia menidia | reverse complement strand
ACCTTGACTTTTGTTTGACCTTGACTTTTTTTCTATGACCTTGACTTCTTTGTTTGACCTTGGCTTTTTTGTTTGACCTTTACATTTTTGTATGACCTTGAAATTACCTTGACTTTTTTGTTTGACCTTTACATTTTTGTATGACATTGAAATGACCTTGTCCTTTTTTTTACCTCAAAATGACCTTGACCTTTTTGTATGACCTTGACATTTTTTGTATGACCTTGACTTTTGTTTGTCCTTGGAATGCCCTTGACTTTTTGTATGACCTTGACTTTTTTTTACCTTGAAATGACCTTGGTTTTTTTTAATCTGTCCTTTACTCTTTGACGCCACGCTGCACGGGAAGCTGATACAACGACCCCCAGAAGGCCGCAATCCACCAGGGAACCAACCTGAGAGGAGAGGGGGAGGTCCATGGCCCCGCCACCCGGTTCTGGTCCAGTTTGGCCTAGTTCTAACCTGGTACTTGCTCGGTTCTGTCCCAATTCTAGCCTGGTTCTGTCACAGTACTGGCTCGGTTCGAGTCTGGTTCTGGCTCGGTTCTAGTCTGGTTCTGGCTCGGTTCCAGCCTGGTTCTATCCTGGTTCTGGCTTGGTTCTGTCGTGAAATATCCTTTCAACGACTTGTCGAATTATTCTAAGTCTTGCAAAAATACTAAGTCCTTGAAGGAGAAGCTGAAAAATTATTCTAAGTCCAGAAGGAGAAAAATGATCCTAAGTCCAGAAGGAGAAAAATGATCCTAAGTCCAAAAGAAGAAAAATCCTAAGTCCAAAAGAACAAGCAGAGGCCGCTAGATCCAGGTCCAAGTGGTTTATTGCAGCAAATACAATCCAACTACGTGAGCTGTTAGCCGGCTAACAACTGATTTTCTTGGGACGAACACCTGCTTTTAAACCTTCTGATCTTGGGGGCTCCACCCTGAGCCCCTCCTCTATCAGAGCTCCTCCCTGAGCCCCTCCTCTATCAGGGCTCCTCCCTGAGCCCCTCCTTTATGACGTCGTTCCATTACCCTCTACGGGGCACCATCTCTGAGCATTCCGTTAGTCTTCTCAGTAGAGGCACTGGTGCTGGCCTCAGCTGCCTGTTCCCTCCATGCCTCACACCTGGCCTGTGCTTTGGCCCTTTATCTCTGTTTTGCCGTTCTGAAAGCCTTTATTATGTTGTTATCCTCTGAACCATGGTTTCTTCCTTTTATATATTTATATATATATATATATCCCAGCTACATGTTACTTCTATTTTTCTTTTAGATATATATATATATATTAATGCACTTACTACTAATTCTTTTGTGATAATATATTCACTGTAGAATATTAATCCACTACAGTTCTAGCCTGGTTCTGGCCCTCCACGGTTCTGACCCACAGCTCTCCCTCTCCCCGCAGGTCTGTGCTTCAAGCTGTTCTACGTGAGTCCGGACCGGAGCTCCGGGCCGGTGGGTGGGGCAGTGGGTCGGGACCATGCTGCCCATGCTGTACCTGGGAATCACCTCCCACCTGCAGATGAGCCACAAGAGAGACCCCACAGGCTACTTCTGAGGGCCTGCAGAACCGGATCAGAACCGGGCCAGACCTCTGAGTCCTGCTGGGACCACAAGCTGCTCTGTTTTCTGAATAAATGGTTTAAATCATCCTGGGTTTTGTGCTTTCTGGGTTCTTTAAAACGTGGGGGTGGGCTGGACCTTCTGGGCCATCTGGACCTTTTGGACCTTCTGGACCCTCTGGAAACTCATCTTTCCAGCAAAACCAGCCTCGGGACTCACATCCGAACTGAATATCTGCCTCTGCTCCATCAAAGGCTGCTGCAGTCTTGGTGTCCTGATTGAGGACCAGCTGAGGGTAAAGACCACCGGTCCTCTGCTGCTGGACAGCGTTGCTTCTTATCACTAACAGAAAGACCACCTCAAAGCGTCCGAGAAGAGGTGTCCTCCTCCCAGTCTGAGATACTGACCAGGAGAATATGGGTGTGATCCCCATGATGACGTAGAGATCCGTTCTGTACGGCTGGGATGATGAAGGTGAGTCTGGACCCTGCTGATCCTGGTTCTGGACCACGTTTCAGAGGCGGTCTGTGTCTAACGGGAGGCTCCGGTCAGAGCAGTGGGCAGCAGCTGTCACCCATGGGCTCAGAGGTCAGGGCTCTGGACCACTGGAGGGGAACCAGGCTGGAGGCTTGGCCTGGGAGGTGTTACAGCACTCTCTATCGTGTTTCACTTTGGTTAGGGTTAAGGTTAGAACAAACCTTCCCTAACCATAAGATGAGGTCAAAGTTCAGAAATGGAAGGTTGAGGGAAAGAGAACAAAGGGAAAATTAGGAAAAAATTAAAATATTTTGTTTAGAAAATAAAGGGAAATTAGAGGGAGGGGCTACAGTAAAAGGGAATTCTAAATTAGGGGTCTAAAATAATCAAAATTAATTACAACTAGGGGAAAGTAAGTTACGTTACGTAAGAGCGGGAAACAGAGTGGGAGGAGCCTGCTGGGTGGGCTAACCCTAACCCTAACCCTGGGTGGGCGGTTCCCAGCAGCAGAGTAGCACAGGGAGACAGTTTGTTTTCCACCGTGCTGAGAGCTTCTGTAGAAGGCATCAGAACGCCGAAACGTTACGCCGTGGCACGGAATTTCCTTTCCTTGATTTTAGCTTGTTATTTTGGGCATCATTTTATTATTAGGGGCAGCACGGTGGTGGGGTGGTTAGCACTGTCGCCACCCAGCAAGAGGGTTCTGGGTTTGAATCCCGGGGGAACCAGGACCTTTCTGGGTGGAGTTAGCATGTTGTCCCTGTGTCTGTGGGTTCTCTCTGGGTTCTCCGGCTTCCTCCCAAAGTCCAAAAACCTGCATGTTAGGTTGATTGGAGATTGGGGAAATTGCCCTTAGGAGTGAATGTGAGTATGTGTGGTTGTTGGTCCTTGTGTGTCTCTGTGTGGCCCTGTGATGGACTGGCGGACTGTCCAGGGTGTACCCTGCCTCTCGCCCGTTGACCACTGGGATACGCTCCAGTTCCCCCCGCGACCCCATCAGGGTTGGACTCAGGTTTTTGGACTCTCCCTCCGGGGAGAGGCAGCTTCATTTCCTTCACCTAACCCTAACCCCTAACCCTGTCTCCCCCTTCACGGGGGGAGGCAGCTCTGTGATTAACCTAACCCTAACCCGTTACGGACGACGTCGCCTCCGCCAAGCCCCAAGGGACCGTCCACCGAGGGGGCCGGCCTGGATGGGCCCGCGCACGTTCCCCCGCCTACAGGCGGAGGCCTCCCTCTAACTACCCTAACCCTAACCCTATGGCCCGTGCATTTCTGTCTCCCCCTTCACGGGGGGAGGCAGCTTCTGTGATTAAACTAACCCTAACCCTAACCCTAACCCTCTTAGGTCCATTTTATTCTCTTATTTGTATCTTATACTTTCTGATATTGTTTTTTAACCTTTTTTATTTTCTCTTAACAGACCAAACCCTGATGGACCTAGGGGCTCCTACCTTTTAACTGATTTTTAACAGCGTAACACGGTGGGAGTAATACCATTCTTCTCTTAGAAACCGGATGCCAGGTCCGGATGGAGAGTGTAGGGGTCACGCTGACTGCGTCAGCGCGACCCAATCCCCTTTTTCCTAACCCTAACCCAAACCCTAAACCTAACCCTAACCCATCCCCTCTTTCCTAAACCCAGTCCCGCCTTCTATCTTATCTCTAAACCCAATTAAAACGCAACAATTCATCGTAATTTCATAATTTTATTTAATTTTTCATAAAAAACAAAATCTAAAAAAAAAAATTCATGAAAAGTTGAAAATGTTTAAAAAAAAATAATAATCTATTTACAATGCCTTAAAAAGTTAAAATTTCATTATTTAAAACAAGTATTTTCATTTATTTACATTTCATAATAATTGAATTAAAGTAAAAATAATTTTTTTTCATACATTTAAAATATAAAAGTTCATTTAAATATATAAAAAGCATAAAAAAATTTAAAAAAATGTTAATTTACTTACCTTCACAAAGTTCCGTAACGTAACATGCTTTTACTTACCTCCTATGTTAAAAACCGGAGTTTCCCTCCGAAACTTGGGGGCGGAGCCCAGAGCCTATATAAGCAGACTCCCTCCCTCAGGCTCTCAGACCAGCAGCTGCAGCCGAAGAGAGCAGACCTTTTTCGTGTGCCCAGGACCTGAAGAAGCCCGTAGAAGGACGAAACGTCGTCCGATCCGGCACACGTACGAACCATTTAATTACATTGACCTGCATTACGAATTTTTTTTCAAAAAATTAATCTTTTATTTTTTTTCTTTTTTCTAAAAATTAAAAAAACAAAAAAACTTAAATTGAAAAAAACATAAAACTCTAATAAAGACAAAAGACATACTTACCTTTTCGTTTCCGTCAACTTACCCGTTTTGAAAGCCTTCTTTTTGTTGTTGGACGCACTGTAAAAAATTTAAAAGATAAATTATTTTCAAATTTCATTTAAAATAAATAAAAAAAAAATTCAAATTTAAAAAATGGCAGGACCGCCAGCCCCAACGGGGCCCTCCACCGGGTGAGCCAAGCCGGATGGCCCGTGCCAGACCCCCCCGTTTTTCGGCGGGGGCCTCAGTCCTTCATCCTAACCCTTTTGTGAGGGGACCCAGCATAGGTGGCAGTCGACTCCGACATGTCCACCCCTATACGAACCCTAACCCTAACCCCCCACCCTAACCCCTAACCCTACTTCCACCTTGATCCGCCGAATCAGATGGACTCTTTGGTTGTGTCTTCAGAAGACACGTAAGCCTCCACGCCACGTCAAGGCAGAGTCCTTGTGGAGGTTTTTTTAATGTTTTTTTTGTTGTTTTTTTTTTACAGTTTTTTAAAATTTTTTCAATGTTTTTTTTAATAAGCTTCAAACTGAAGCAACAACACACTATTCAAACTTACAACTATTTTAAGAAACACAAACTATTTACCAAAAAATATCTTCTATGAAACAAACAAAATACTACCCTAAACTACAATATCTAAGTACTGAAAGAAACACACCATACCTGATGGTGTAACCAAAAAAGCGTAACACCTCAATCCTCATTGTTCATGAGCCGCGTTCTTTTCTGTCGGAATGCATTCCGTGTCCGTACAGGTATATCTTCTTCATGGCATTTGTGGACATACATGTTATATGCATCTTTGGAGGACACACTTTTGTCAATGGTTATGTTTTCCTCCTTAGCAGCACTCCATGATTGCCACCCTCCAGCTGGAAGTGTGCGAGGTTTAGACCTAGACATTGGTTGCATGGCATCTTGATCTTCAACCTCCAACACATCCTCAAATGGCTGCTCGTGCACAGCCTCCTCTCGCACTTTGAAAGGCTTTGGCTTCACAGCCACTTGAACTCTGTAAGGAAAGTCTTCCTTCAACTTCCACACGATAAAGTTAGGGTTAGGGTTAGGGTTAGGGGTTAGGGGTTAGGGTTAGGGTTAGGGTTAGTTGTAAAACAGAGCAGCCCCCCCACTAGGAGGGGGCTGAAGTGCACGGGCCATCCTACTTTTGGCCAGGGGGCCCTTTGTCGGTCATTTCGCCTTTGTTATATAATTTATAAATATGTTTTTTTTACCTTCATCTTTCCCTTACTTTCCTCTTGGTCTGTTCTTCCTTTTCGGGTTTACTTTTCCCTTTCTTGGGTTTCTCCTATTTTGGGCTTCTTTTTGCTTTTTATTTGACGACGTTTCGGCTTCTTTTAGCCTTCCTCAGGTCATTTTGTGTTTCTTTCTATGGTCTTTGTGTCCCCTTTTATTCTCTTTGTTTTTCTAGCTTCTTGCTTTTCTGTTGTAGCTTCTTTGCTTTCGGTCTGGCACCCCCTGTTCTATCCTGTTCGTCCTTGTATGTGGGTTAGGGTTAGGGTTAGGGTTAGGGTCAGGGTCAGGGTCAGGGTCAGGGTCAGGGTCAGGGTTAGGGGTTAGGGGTTAGGGTTAGGGTTAGGGGTTAGGGGTTAGGGTTAGGGTTAGGGTTAAGGGTTAGGGTTAGGGTTAGGGTTAGGGTTAAGGGTTAAGGGTTAGGGTTAGGGTTAGGGTTAGGGGTTAGGGGTTAGGGTTAGGGTTAGGGGTTAGGGTTAGGGTTAGGGTTAGGGAACAAGGTTTGAGTCGTGCTGACGAAGTCAGCACGACTCATGCACACTCCATCCGGACCCGGCTTCCTGTTACAAAAATAAGAGCGTTGTTAGTATCTCCAGCCGTGATTTGTCAT
Source organism: Menidia menidia (assembly GCA_907169785.1). Taxonomy (NCBI): domain Eukaryota; kingdom Metazoa; phylum Chordata; class Actinopteri; order Atheriniformes; family Atherinopsidae; genus Menidia; species Menidia menidia. The sequence goes on along the minus strand of CAJRST010006258.1, from coordinate 4,568 downwards.
AAAAAATGGTTTAAAAAGAGTAAGAGCTCCATGGGTGGGAAGTCCGCCAGGGGTCCAAAGGAAAGGGAATTAAAAGATAAATAAATAAATATATAAATACCTAAAAGGAAATGATAAAAGAAAGGGGGGGTTTTAAGACGGTGTGATAATAAATAAATACAAGTAAAATGATAAGATATGATTAAAAAGGGCCTCAAAAACTCCCCGAAGGGGTCATGAAGGCCGTTCGGAAAAATAAAATGGTTAAGAATATAAATAAATGGATAAGAAGTGTGAATTATAATAAGATTATCTAAAAGTGGGGAACCCTCTTTCATTTAGACCGCAAGGGAAGGTTGTGTCCAGTTTTTTAATCCAGAGTCGTTCTCTGTATTTCCTTTCCCTTGCGGTCCAAAAGGGGTTCCCCTCTAAAATGGAGACCCTGACGGAATCCCACCCGTGTAATAAAAAGTGTCGGACCAGTTGTCTGTCTGTGTTTTTTTGTTTGAGGATGTTCTGTTTGTGTGAATAAAATCTGGCCCGGACACTGCGTCCTGTCTCCCCCACATATTTGATTTTGCACCTGTCACAGATGATTACATAAATGCAGTTTGATGTATCGATATTTCCATATGCGGGAGTTTGATGCACCTCACCCGTCCGGTCGTTCCTTATCCACCTCAGCTGCTTAAAATAATTGTGGTCCAGGTCCCGTCTGTTGGGGTATTTCTGGGGGAGGGTAGCTCTCACCAGGAGGTCTTTCAGGTTTTTATTCTTTCTGTAGGCGGAGATTACTTTGGTCTGGTTAAATGTTTCATCTCCGCCTAGCCTGGACTGGTAGTTTGTTTTAATAAAATAGGTAAAATTGGCAGCCGAGGTGGAATAGGTACATACTAGGGGGATGATGGAGGGTGGGCGGTCCTTGACTGTTAAGAACATCTTAAAACACGCTCGTAAAAAGGAGCGGGTGTAACCACGCCCCTTGAGGGCCATAAAAAGCGTATCAGTCGCTTGTTTAAAATCTTCCACCCGAGTGCAAATCCTATAAAAACGTAAAAGCTGTGATTTAATAAGACCCTTAAAAGTGTGTTTTGGGTGGAAGCTAGATTTGTCTAAAAGAGCGTGTGTGTCAGTGTCCTTAAAATAGACTTTAGTGTCCAGTCGGTTGTTGCTGCTAAAAAGAGGGCCCTTAAAAACAGTTGTGTCTAAAAAATTGACCGACTGGACACTGGTGGTCTTTTGTAATTTGATAGAGGGGTTGTGATTGTTAAGGACATTAAAAAATGCATCAAACTCCCACATACTGCCCTCCCAAATACCCCAGATATCATCTAGATATCTGAGGTAGTGGGAGGGCTTCTTACTGCACTTCAGGAGGGCCTCCCCCTCCCATCTGGCCATGAAGATGTCTGCGTAGGCGGGGGCGAACTTCTTGCCCATGGCCGTCCCCTTCACCTGGAGGTACACCTGTTGATCAAAAATAAAATCATTTTTCTTGAGATTGATGGAGAGAAGCTGCAGCAATTCCTTGTCCGGCCTCTTGGAGTCCGGATATCTGCTAAAAATGTCTTTAATAGCCTCAATCCCCTCATCAATCTCGATGTTGGTGTAGAGGCTCTCAACATCAATTGTAAATAAAATACAGTCTTTTGTTGTCTGCAATTGGTGCACTTTGGAGATAAAATCATAGGTGTCCTTCACGTAGCTCGGATGTTTTTTAGCCAGCGGGTTAATATAAAAGTCAATGTACTCCGCTGACCTGTACGACTCGCTTCCGCAATCGGACACTATGGGTCTCCCTGGAGGAATTAAAAAGGGCTTACTCCATTTTGTGGGGTCTTTGTGGACTTTGGGGAGGAGGTAAAACCTTCTAGCCCTGGGTTCTTCTTCCCCTAAAAGGTATTTTCTCTGTTTGTGAGAAATAAAACCTTTTTGAAATAAAAGATTAAAAATGGCCGTGATTTCCTTAAAAGTGTCTGTGAAAAGGGGTCTGGTAAGTTTATTGTAATAATTTGTATTTTGTAACTGTCTATGTCCTTCCCAGATGTATTGGTCCCGGTCCATAATAACAGTGATGCTCCCTTTGTCTGCTGGTTTGATAATTATGTCCGGGTTATGGATTAATTCCTTCAAAGCCTCGCTCTCCTCCGGTGTTATGTTTGAGGTTATAGGTCGGATCTGGAGTTCCCTGTCTAGGAACTCCAGATCCGACCGAATACAGTCCGTGAGGAAACGAGGCAGGGTCCCCTCAGGGGGGAACCATGTAGATGCAGGGTGAAAGGGATGTCTGGGTTTATCCGGTTTGTTTCTGAAGTGCCACATTAGTTTCAGGCGTCTGTGGTACTGCTGGAGGTCAATTCTGAGTTTCTGTTTGATATTGTGATTACAGTTAAAATTTGGAATGAAGTTTAGGCCTTTGTTTAAAATGGATAATTGTGCTGAGGTTAAAATAGTTTTTTTAGCCAAGACCAGGACGTTTGTGAACCCCTCCTGTCGGATCGGGCTTATGGGGACTTCTAGTTTACCCGATCTACCCAGTGCTGTAACATCAGCTGGGCAGTCCCGGGGGTCCAGTGAATGTGGTCCGTTCCTGTGTTGAAATTTGTGCTGGGTAAAATAGGGATGAAGTCGTAGTGATTAATGATAATGTTATTAATGGCTGTTAAAATGTGCCTTTGTTGTAGCGATAGGCGGGTGGAAAAGTTAATGACGGGGATGTAAACCGCCGAGTGCGGAAACTTCTTCCGGACGGCCCCCACAGCCTCTTCCATCTCCCTCTTAATGGGGGAGATGAATTTTCGATCCCTGTAGTTAATTCCCAGGGAGAGGATGATGGAGTCCACCTTCGTCTCGGATCTCGTTCTTTCCATCAGTGCCGCCAGGTGCCGGAACGTAGCTCCAGGGAAGGAGTCAATCTGCGTTTCCGGCACCTGGAATGGCGGGATCCGAGACAGGTTGGAGTCTCCCAGGATGACGTGCTTCATCCGGACGCAGAGAGACCAGTCCTCGGTCTTTCTCTGCGTCCGGATGTGCCTGGTGACGCTAAGGGAGACTCCATCTCCCCTGGGGGCGTCCCCGTCCTGCTGAGGCGCGTCCCCGCTCTGCTCCAGCGCGTCTCCGCCACGGCCCGGCGCGCTGCTTCTCTGCTCCGGCGTGCTGTTGTGCTCGGGTGCGCTGCTCCGCTCGGGCGCTGTCCGTGGTGCTGATGGTGCTGCTGCAGGCGCGCCTCTGCTGTCCTCCTCTGTCCGCGGCTCCGCGGGGCGCGCGCCGTCACTGTCACCAGCTGCCTGCTGTTCTCGCGTTGGGGGGGCCCTCCCAGCATTCTGGGTCGAGTCCCCCGCTGCTCCGGAGTCCTGGGAAAGATTCCTAAATCCCACAGGTTTTAAATTAAAGTGCAGGAACTTTCTTTTTGTGCCCTCCTTTCTCAGGACACCGGGAGCGAGCTCCGCCGTTCCGGTCCCAGAGAAGGCCATTCCTGTCTCCAGTAATCCTGCCTCGAGCCTTGCAAAGTCCGTTCTGATGGGAGCGGAGGGGTTCATTGGTGGGAGTGGCGTCAGTTCCGGGCTCTGGGCCGACTCCGTCCTCACCCTTTTTCTTTGCGGCTGGGGCTCTGCAGTCCTGGTGCATGGAGGGTTAACAGCATCCAGGAGGGTGGAGGGACCCTCCAACGGGTCCTGTGTCAGGTGCAGGGGGCCGGGTGAGACTCTCCTGCTCCGCTCCGGCCGCACCCGCACCGAGGTGAGTCTCTGAGGCTGGGGAGGTGGCGTCACTCCCTGGCCACGCCCACTAAGGGTTTCCCCCGTTCTGCGTGTTCCCGCAGTGGGATCTGGGGCAGTGGGAGCTGGAGCTGTGTCCATTGTGTGTGGCAAATTGTCTGTGATGAAGGCCTGGGCCTGGCGTACAGTTTCTGACTGGAGTCTGGTGCCCAGCCTTCGTCTGGCCCAGACCGCCGCGATCTGGAACGGGTCCAGCCACCCGAACCGAGGCATGTCTGCCAGTTGTTGAATTAAAAAAGTCAGTGAGTCCTCATAATGTTGTTTCAGAATGTGCAGAGTGTTTAATTCCCAGTATCTGGCATTACCCTCCAACAATAAAAGAGTTCGTTCGGTGGGTGCCGCGGGTTTAATAAAACGAGCCAGGGTCTGCGTCATTTTGAAGATGGTCGGTGGCGCCTCCGCCCCGCCAACATTAGTGGAGTGGTGGACCGCTTTTATAATATTGTGGATAATCCTTACTTTATCCGTGAAGTGGGGGTCCTCCGACTGGATCACGGGGTGTGTTACCCCGCTTCTTTCCTCCTGTGAGCGATCATAATTGTTTCGGTGAGAGGAGACCCGGTTCCGAAACCGTCCGGGTCTCGTTTGGCCTCGGCTCCGGCTCCGCCGCTCCCCCCAGCGTCGTCCCTCGTCCTGCAGGCGCGCGGGTGGGATACGGCGGTGGCCGGCTGCCATTTCTGCATACGTGGGTTCGTTCTGGCTCTGGATCCGCGGGGTCTCCACGCCGAACCGGGTCCTGTTCGGTCTGCGGGTCCACGGGGTCTCCCTGCCGAACGAAGCCTCACGTTGCTCCCTTTGGTGGATCCTGCGGCC
>CAJRST010006247.1:0-10791 GCA_907169785.1 Menidia menidia | reverse complement strand
GGCCGCAGGATCCACCAAAGGGAGCAACGTGAGGCTTCGTTCGGCAGGGAGACCCCGTGGACCCGCAGACCGAACAGGACCCGGTTCGGCGTGGAGACCCCGCGGATCCAGAGCCAGAACGAACCCACGTATGCAGAAATGGCAGCCGGCCACCGCCGTATCCCACCCGCGCGCCTGCAGGACGAGGGACGACGCTGGGGGGAGCGGCGGAGCCGGAGCCGAGGCCAAACGAGACCCGGACGGTTTCGGAACCGGGTCTCCTCTCACCGAAACAATTATGATCGCTCACAGGAGGAAAGAAGCGGGGTAACACACCCCGTGATCCAGTCGGAGGACCCCCACTTCACGGATAAAGTAAGGATTATCCACAATATTATAAAAGCGGTCCACCACTCCACTAATGTTGGCGGGGCGGAGGCGCCACCGACCATCTTCAAAATGACGCAGACCCTGGCTCGTTTTATTAAACCCGCGGCACCCACCGAACGAACTCTTTTATTGTTGGAGGGTAATGCCAGATACTGGGAATTAAACACTCTGCACATTCTGAAACAACATTATGAGGACTCACTGACTTTTTTAATTCAACAACTGGCAGACATGCCTCGGTTCGGGTGGCTGGACCCGTTCCAGATCGCGGCGGTCTGGGCCAGACGAAGGCTGGGCACCAGACTCCAGTCAGAAACTGTACGCCAGGCCCAGGCCTTCATCACAGACAATTTGCCACACACAATGGACACAGCTCCAGCTCCCACTGCCCCAGATCCCACTGCGGGAACACGCAGAACGGGGGAAACCCTTAGTGGGCGTGGCCAGGGAGTGACGCCACCTCCCCAGCCTCAGAGACTCACCTCGGTGCGGGTGCGGCCGGAGCGGAGCAGGAGAGTCTCACCCGGCCCCCTGCACCTGACACAGGACCCGTTGGAGGGTCCCTCCACCCTCCTGGATGCTGTTAACCCTCCATGCACCAGGACTGCAGAGCCCCAGCCGCAAAGAAAAAGGGTGAGGACGGAGTCGGCCCAGAGCCCGGAACTGACGCCACTCCCACCAATGAACCCCTCCGCTCCCATCAGAACGGACTTTGCAAGGCTCGAGGCAGGATTACTGGAGACAGGAATGGCCTTCTCTGGGACCGGAACGGCGGAGCTCGCTCCCGGTGTCCTGAGAAAGGAGGGCACAAAAAGAAAGTTCCTGCACTTTAATTTAAAACCTGTGGGATTTAGGAATCTTTCCCAGGACTCCGGAGCAGCGGGGGACTCGACCCAGAATGCTGGGAGGGCCCCCCCAACGCGAGAACAGCAGGCAGCTGGTGACAGTGACGGCGCGCGCCCCGCGGAGCCGCGGACAGAGGAGGACAGCAGAGGCGCGCCTGCAGCAGCACCATCAGCACCACGGACAGCGCCCGAGCGGAGCAGCGCACCCGAGCACAACAGCACGCCGGAGCAGAGAAGCAGCGCGCCGGGCCGTGGCGGAGACGCGCTGGAGCAGAGCGGGGACGCGCCTCAGCAGGACGGGGACGCCCCCAGGGGAGATGGAGTCTCCCTTAGCGTCACCAGGCACATCCGGACGCAGAGAAAGACCGAGGACTGGTCTCTCTGCGTCCGGATGAAGCACGTCATCCTGGGAGACTCCAACCTGTCTCGGATCCCGCCATTCCAGGTGCCGGAAACGCAGATTGACTCCTTCCCTGGAGCTACGTTCCGGCACCTGGCGGCACTGATGGAAAGAACGAGATCCGAGACGAAGGTGGACTCCATCATCCTCTCCCTGGGAATTAACTACAGGGATCGAAAATTCATCTCCCCCATTAAGAGGGAGATGGAAGAGGCTGTGGGGGCCGTCCGGAAGAAGTTTCCGCACTCGGCGGTTTACATCCCCGTCATTAACTTTTCCACCCGCCTATCGCTACAACAAAGGCACATTTTAACAGCCATTAATAACATTATCATTAATCACTACGACTTCATCCCTATTTTACCCAGCACAAATTTCAACACAGGAACGGACCACATTCACTGGACCCCCGGGACTGCCCAGCTGATGTTACAGCACTGGGTAGATCGGGTAAACTAGAAGTCCCCATAAGCCCGATCCGACAGGAGGGGTTCACAAACGTCCTGGTCTTGGCTAAAAAAACTATTTTAACCTCAGCACAATTATCCATTTTAAACAAAGGCCTAAACTTCATTCCAAATTTTAACTGTAATCACAATATCAAACAGAAACTCAGAATTGACCTCCAGCAGTACCACAGACGCCTGAAACTAATGTGGCACTTCAGAAACAAACCGGATAAACCCAGACATCCCTTTCACCCTGCATCTACATGGTTCCCCCCTGAGGGGACCCTGCCTCGTTTCCTCACGGACTGTATTCGGTCGGATCTGGAGTTCCTAGACAGGGAACTCCAGATCCGACCTATAACCTCAAACATAACACCGGAGGAGAGCGAGGCTTTGAAGGAATTAATCCATAACCCGGACATAATTATCAAACCAGCAGACAAAGGGAGCATCACTGTTATTATGGACCGGGACCAATACATCTGGGAAGGACATAGACAGTTACAAAATACAAATTATTACAATAAACTTACCAGACCCCTTTTCACAGACACTTTTAAGGAAATCACGGCCATTTTTAATCTTTTATTTCAAAAAGGTTTTATTTCTCACAAACAGAGAAAATACCTTTTAGGGGAAGAAGAACCCAGGGCTAGAAGGTTTTACCTCCTCCCCAAAGTCCACAAAGACCCCACAAAATGGAGTAAGCCCTTTTTAATTCCTCCAGGGAGACCCATAGTGTCCGATTGCGGAAGCGAGTCGTACAGGTCAGCGGAGTACATTGACTTTTATATTAACCCGCTGGCTAAAAAACATCCGAGCTACGTGAAGGACACCTATGATTTTATCTCCAAAGTGCACCAATTGCAGACAACAAAAGACTGTATTTTATTTACAATTGATGTTGAGAGCCTCTACACCAACATCGAGATTGATGAGGGGATTGAGGCTATTAAAGACATTTTTAGCAGATATCCGGACTCCAAGAGGCCGGACAAGGAATTGCTGCAGCTTCTCTCCATCAATCTCAAGAAAAATGATTTTATTTTTGATCAACAGGTGTACCTCCAGGTGAAGGGGACGGCCATGGGCAAGAAGTTCGCCCCCGCCTACGCAGACATCTTCATGGCCAGATGGGAGGGGGAGGCCCTCCTGAAGTGCAGTAAGAAGCCCTCCCACTACCTCAGATATCTAGATGATATCTGGGGTATTTGGGAGGGCAGTATGTGGGAGTTTGATGCATTTTTTAATGTCCTTAACAATCACAACCCCTCTATCAAATTACAAAAGACCACCAGTGTCCAGTCGGTCAATTTTTTAGACACAACTGTTTTTAAGGGCCCTCTTTTTAGCAGCAACAACCGACTGGACACTAAAGTCTATTTTAAGGACACTGACACACACGCTCTTTTAGACAAATCTAGCTTCCACCCAAAACACACTTTTAAGGGTCTTATTAAATCACAGCTTTTACGTTTTTATAGGATTTGCACTCGGGTGGAAGATTTTAAACAAGCGACTGATACGCTTTTTATGGCCCTCAAGGGGCGTGGTTACACCCGCTCCTTTTTACGAGCGTGTTTTAAGATGTTCTTAACAGTCAAGGACCGCCCACCCTCCATCATCCCCCTAGTATGTACCTATTCCACCTCGGCTGCCAATTTTACCTATTTTATTAAAACAAACTACCAGTCCAGGCTAGGCGGAGATGAAACATTTAACCAGACCAAAGTAATCTCCGCCTACAGAAAGAATAAAAACCTGAAAGACCTCCTGGTGAGAGCTACCCTCCCCCAGAAATACCCCAACAGACGGGACCTGGACCACAATTATTTTAAGCAGCTGAGGTGGATAAGGAACGACCGGACGGGTGAGGTGCATCAAACTCCCGCATATGGAAATATCGATACATCAAACTGCATTTATGTAATCATCTGTGACAGGTGCAAAATCAAATATGTGGGGGAGACAGGACGCAGTGTCCGGGCCAGATTTTATTCACACAAACAGAACATCCTCAAACAAAAAAACACAGACAGACAACTGGTCCGACACTTTTTATTACACGGGTGGGATTCCGTCAGGGTCTCCATTTTAGAGGGGAACCCCTTTTGGACCGCAAGGGAAAGGAAATACAGAGAACGACTCTGGATTAAAAAACTGGACACAACCTTCCCTTGCGGTCTAAATGAAAGAGGGTTCCCCACTTTTAGATAATCTTATTATAATTCACACTTCTTATCCATTTATTTATATTCTTAACCATTTTATTTTTCCGAACGGCCTTCATGACCCCTTCGGGGAGTTTTTGAGGCCCTTTTTAATCATATCTTATCATTTTACTTGTATTTATTTATTATCACACCGTCTTAAAACCCCCCCTTTCTTTTATCATTTCCTTTTAGGTATTTATATATTTATTTATTTATCTTTTAATTCCCTTTCCTTTGGACCCCTGGCGGACTTCCCACCCATGGAGCTCTTACTCTTTTTAAACCATTTTTTATGACAAATCACGGCTGGAGATACTAACAACGCTCTTATTTTTGTAACAGGAAGCCGGGTCCGGATGGAGTGTGCATGAGTCGTGCTGACTTCGTCAGCACGACTCAAACCTTGTTCCCTAACCCTAACCCTAACCCTAACCCCTAACCCTAACCCTAACCCCTAACCCCTAACCCTAACCCTAACCCTAACCCTTAACCCTTAACCCTAACCCTAACCCTAACCCTAACCCTTAACCCTAACCCTAACCCTAACCCCTAACCCCTAACCCTAACCCTAACCCCTAACCCCTAACCCTGACCCTGACCCTGACCCTGACCCTGACCCTGACCCTAACCCTAACCCTAACCCTAACCCACATACAAGGACGAACAGGATAGAACAGGGGGTGCCAGACCGAAAGCAAAGAAGCTACAACAGAAAAGCAAGAAGCTAGAAAAACAAAGAGAATAAAAGGGGACACAAAGACCATAGAAAGAAACACAAAATGACCTGAGGAAGGCTAAAAGAAGCCGAAACGTCGTCAAATAAAAAGCAAAAAGAAGCCCAAAATAGGAGAAACCCAAGAAAGGGAAAAGTAAACCCGAAAAGGAAGAACAGACCAAGAGGAAAGTAAGGGAAAGATGAAGGTAAAAAAAACATATTTATAAATTATATAACAAAGGCGAAATGACCGACAAAGGGCCCCCTGGCCAAAAGTAGGATGGCCCGTGCACTTCAGCCCCCTCCTAGTGGGGGGGCTGCTCTGTTTTACAACTAACCCTAACCCTAACCCTAACCCCTAACCCCTAACCCTAACCCTAACCCTAACTTTATCGTGTGGAAGTTGAAGGAAGACTTTCCTTACAGAGTTCAAGTGGCTGTGAAGCCAAAGCCTTTCAAAGTGCGAGAGGAGGCTGTGCACGAGCAGCCATTTGAGGATGTGTTGGAGGTTGAAGATCAAGATGCCATGCAACCAATGTCTAGGTCTAAACCTCGCACACTTCCAGCTGGAGGGTGGCAATCATGGAGTGCTGCTAAGGAGGAAAACATAACCATTGACAAAAGTGTGTCCTCCAAAGATGCATATAACATGTATGTCCACAAATGCCATGAAGAAGATATACCTGTACGGACACGGAATGCATTCCGACAGAAAAGAACGCGGCTCATGAACAATGAGGATTGAGGTGTTACGCTTTTTTGGTTACACCATCAGGTATGGTGTGTTTCTTTCAGTACTTAGATATTGTAGTTTAGGGTAGTATTTTGTTTGTTTCATAGAAGATATTTTTTGGTAAATAGTTTGTGTTTCTTAAAATAGTTGTAAGTTTGAATAGTGTGTTGTTGCTTCAGTTTGAAGCTTATTAAAAAAAACATTGAAAAAATTTTAAAAAACTGTAAAAAAAAAACAACAAAAAAAACATTAAAAAAACCTCCACAAGGACTCTGCCTTGACGTGGCGTGGAGGCTTACGTGTCTTCTGAAGACACAACCAAAGAGTCCATCTGATTCGGCGGATCAAGGTGGAAGTAGGGTTAGGGGTTAGGGTGGGGGGTTAGGGTTAGGGTTCGTATAGGGGTGGACATGTCGGAGTCGACTGCCACCTATGCTGGGTCCCCTCACAAAAGGGTTAGGATGAAGGACTGAGGCCCCCGCCGAAAAACGGGGGGGTCTGGCACGGGCCATCCGGCTTGGCTCACCCGGTGGAGGGCCCCGTTGGGGCTGGCGGTCCTGCCATTTTTTAAATTTGAATTTTTTTTTTATTTATTTTAAATGAAATTTGAAAATAATTTATCTTTTAAATTTTTTACAGTGCGTCCAACAACAAAAAGAAGGCTTTCAAAACGGGTAAGTTGACGGAAACGAAAAGGTAAGTATGTCTTTTGTCTTTATTAGAGTTTTATGTTTTTTTCAATTTAAGTTTTTTTGTTTTTTTAATTTTTAGAAAAAAGAAAAAAAATAAAAGATTAATTTTTTGAAAAAAAATTCGTAATGCAGGTCAATGTAATTAAATGGTTCGTACGTGTGCCGGATCGGACGACGTTTCGTCCTTCTACGGGCTTCTTCAGGTCCTGGGCACACGAAAAAGGTCTGCTCTCTTCGGCTGCAGCTGCTGGTCTGAGAGCCTGAGGGAGGGAGTCTGCTTATATAGGCTCTGGGCTCCGCCCCCAAGTTTCGGAGGGAAACTCCGGTTTTTAACATAGGAGGTAAGTAAAAGCATGTTACGTTACGGAACTTTGTGAAGGTAAGTAAATTAACATTTTTTTAAATTTTTTTATGCTTTTTATATATTTAAATGAACTTTTATATTTTAAATGTATGAAAAAAAATTATTTTTACTTTAATTCAATTATTATGAAATGTAAATAAATGAAAATACTTGTTTTAAATAATGAAATTTTAACTTTTTAAGGCATTGTAAATAGATTATTATTTTTTTTTAAACATTTTCAACTTTTCATGAATTTTTTTTTTTAGATTTTGTTTTTTATGAAAAATTAAATAAAATTATGAAATTACGATGAATTGTTGCGTTTTAATTGGGTTTAGAGATAAGATAGAAGGCGGGACTGGGTTTAGGAAAGAGGGGATGGGTTAGGGTTAGGTTTAGGGTTTGGGTTAGGGTTAGGAAAAAGGGGATTGGGTCGCGCTGACGCAGTCAGCGTGACCCCTACACTCTCCATCCGGACCTGGCATCCGGTTTCTAAGAGAAGAATGGTATTACTCCCACCGTGTTACGCTGTTAAAAATCAGTTAAAAGGTAGGAGCCCCTAGGTCCATCAGGGTTTGGTCTGTTAAGAGAAAATAAAAAAGGTTAAAAAACAATATCAGAAAGTATAAGATACAAATAAGAGAATAAAATGGACCTAAGAGGGTTAGGGTTAGGGTTAGGGTTAGTTTAATCACAGAAGCTGCCTCCCCCCGTGAAGGGGGAGACAGAAATGCACGGGCCATAGGGTTAGGGTTAGGGTAGTTAGAGGGAGGCCTCCGCCTGTAGGCGGGGGAACGTGCGCGGGCCCATCCAGGCCGGCCCCCTCGGTGGACGGTCCCTTGGGGCTTGGCGGAGGCGACGTCGTCCGTAACGGGTTAGGGTTAGGTTAATCACAGAGCTGCCTCCCCCCGTGAAGGGGGAGACAGGGTTAGGGGTTAGGGTTAGGTGAAGGAAATGAAGCTGCCTCTCCCCGGAGGGAGAGTCCAAAAACCTGAGTCCAACCCTGATGGGGTCGCGGGGGGAACTGGAGCGTATCCCAGTGGTCAACGGGCGAGAGGCAGGGTACACCCTGGACAGTCCGCCAGTCCATCACAGGGCCACACAGAGACACACAAGGACCAACAACCACACATACTCACATTCACTCCTAAGGGCAATTTCCCCAATCTCCAATCAACCTAACATGCAGGTTTTTGGACTTTGGGAGGAAGCCGGAGAACCCAGAGAGAACCCACAGACACAGGGACAACATGCTAACTCCACCCAGAAAGGTCCTGGTTCCCCCGGGATTCAAACCCAGAACCCTCTTGCTGGGTGGCGACAGTGCTAACCACCCCACCACCGTGCTGCCCCTAATAATAAAATGATGCCCAAAATAACAAGCTAAAATCAAGGAAAGGAAATTCCGTGCCACGGCGTAACGTTTCGGCGTTCTGATGCCTTCTACAGAAGCTCTCAGCACGGTGGAAAACAAACTGTCTCCCTGTGCTACTCTGCTGCTGGGAACCGCCCACCCAGGGTTAGGGTTAGGGTTAGCCCACCCAGCAGGCTCCTCCCACTCTGTTTCCCGCTCTTACGTAACGTAACTTACTTTCCCCTAGTTGTAATTAATTTTGATTATTTTAGACCCCTAATTTAGAATTCCCTTTTACTGTAGCCCCTCCCTCTAATTTCCCTTTATTTTCTAAACAAAATATTTTAATTTTTTCCTAATTTTCCCTTTGTTCTCTTTCCCTCAACCTTCCATTTCTGAACTTTGACCTCATCTTATGGTTAGGGAAGGTTTGTTCTAACCTTAACCCTAACCAAAGTGAAACACGATAGAGAGTGCTGTAACACCTCCCAGGCCAAGCCTCCAGCCTGGTTCCCCTCCAGTGGTCCAGAGCCCTGACCTCTGAGCCCATGGGTGACAGCTGCTGCCCACTGCTCTGACCGGAGCCTCCCGTTAGACACAGACCGCCTCTGAAACGTGGTCCAGAACCAGGATCAGCAGGGTCCAGACTCACCTTCATCATCCCAGCCGTACAGAACGGATCTCTACGTCATCATGGGGATCACACCCATATTCTCCTGGTCAGTATCTCAGACTGGGAGGAGGACACCTCTTCTCGGACGCTTTGAGGTGGTCTTTCTGTTAGTGATAAGAAGCAACGCTGTCCAGCAGCAGAGGACCGGTGGTCTTTACCCTCAGCTGGTCCTCAATCAGGACACCAAGACTGCAGCAGCCTTTGATGGAGCAGAGGCAGATATTCAGTTCGGATGTGAGTCCCGAGGCTGGTTTTGCTGGAAAGATGAGTTTCCAGAGGGTCCAGAAGGTCCAAAAGGTCCAGATGGCCCAGAAGGTCCAGCCCACCCCCACGTTTTAAAGAACCCAGAAAGCACAAAACCCAGGATGATTTAAACCATTTATTCAGAAAACAGAGCAGCTTGTGGTCCCAGCAGGACTCAGAGGTCTGGCCCGGTTCTGATCCGGTTCTGCAGGCCCTCAGAAGTAGCCTGTGGGGTCTCTCTTGTGGCTCATCTGCAGGTGGGAGGTGATTCCCAGGTACAGCATGGGCAGCATGGTCCCGACCCACTGCCCCACCCACCGGCCCGGAGCTCCGGTCCGGACTCACGTAGAACAGCTTGAAGCACAGACCTGCGGGGAGAGGGAGAGCTGTGGGTCAGAACCGTGGAGGGCCAGAACCAGGCTAGAACTGTAGTGGATTAATATTCTACAGTGAATATATTATCACAAAAGAATTAGTAGTAAGTGCATTAATATATATATATATATCTAAAAGAAAAATAGAAGTAACATGTAGCTGGGATATATATATATATATAAATATATAAAAGGAAGAAACCATGGTTCAGAGGATAACAACATAATAAAGGCTTTCAGAACGGCAAAACAGAGATAAAGGGCCAAAGCACAGGCCAGGTGTGAGGCATGGAGGGAACAGGCAGCTGAGGCCAGCACCAGTGCCTCTACTGAGAAGACTAACGGAATGCTCAGAGATGGTGCCCCGTAGAGGGTAATGGAACGACGTCATAAAGGAGGGGCTCAGGGAGGAGCCCTGATAGAGGAGGGGCTCAGGGAGGAGCTCTGATAGAGGAGGGGCTCAGGGTGGAGCCCCCAAGATCAGAAGGTTTAAAAGCAGGTGTTCGTCCCAAGAAAATCAGTTGTTAGCCGGCTAACAGCTCACGTAGTTGGATTGTATTTGCTGCAATAAACCACTTGGACCTGGATCTAGCGGCCTCTGCTTGTTCTTTTGGACTTAGGATTTTTCTTCTTTTGGACTTAGGATCATTTTTCTCCTTCTGGACTTAGGATCATTTTTCTCCTTCTGGACTTAGAATAATTTTTCAGCTTCTCCTTCAAGGACTTAGTATTTTTGCAAGACTTAGAATAATTCGACAAGTCGTTGAAAGGATATTTCACGACAGAACCAAGCCAGAACCAGGATAGAACCAGGCTGGAACCGAGCCAGAACCAGACTAGAACCGAGCCAGAACCAGACTCGAACCGAGCCAGTACTGTGACAGAACCAGGCTAGAATTGGGACAGAACCGAGCAAGTACCAGGTTAGAACTAGGCCAAACTGGACCAGAACCGGGTGGCGGGGCCATGGACCTCCCCCTCTCCTCTCAGGTTGGTTCCCTGGTGGATTGCGGCCTTCTGGGGGTCGTTGTATCAGCTTCCCGTGCAGCGTGGCGTCAAAGAGTAAAGGACAGATTAAAAAAAACCAAGGTCATTTCAAGGTAAAAAAAAGTCAAGGTCATACAAAAAGTCAAGGGCATTCCAAGGACAAACAAAAGTCAAGGTCATACAAAAAATGTCAAGGTCATACAAAAAGGTCAAGGTCATTTTGAGGTAAAAAAAAGGACAAGGTCATTTCAATGTCATACAAAAATGTAAAGGTCAAACAAAAAAGTCAAGGTAATTTCAAGGTCATACAAAAATGTAAAGGTCAAACAAAAAAGCCAAGGTCAAACAAAGAAGTCAAGGTCATAGAAAAAAAGTCAAGGTCAAACAAAAGTCAAGGT
>CAJRST010006213.1:0-10802 GCA_907169785.1 Menidia menidia | reverse complement strand
ACCTTGACTTTTGTTTGACCTTGACTTTTTTTCTATGACCTTGACTTCTTTGTTTGACCTTGGCTTTTTTGTTTGACCTTTACATTTTTGTATGACCTTGAAATTACCTTGACTTTTTTGTTTGACCTTTACATTTTTGTATGACATTGAAATGACCTTGTCCTTTTTTTTACCTCAAAATGACCTTGACCTTTTTGTATGACCTTGACATTTTTTGTATGACCTTGACTTTTGTTTGTCCTTGGAATGCCCTTGACTTTTTGTATGACCTTGACTTTTTTTTACCTTGAAATGACCTTTACTTTTTGTTTGACCTTGTAATGACCTTGGCTTTTTTTTATCTGACCTTTACTCTTTGACGCCACGCTGCACGGGAAGCTGATCGTCTACAACGACCCCCAGAAGGCCGCAATCCACCAGGGAACCAACCTGAGAGGAGAGGGGGAGGTCCATGGCCCCGCCACCCGGTTCTGGTCCAGTTTGGCCTAGTTCTAACCTGGTACTTGCTCGGTTCTGTCCCAGTTCTAGCCTGGTCTGTCCCAGTTCTGGCTCGGTTCTAGTCTGGTTCTGGCTCGGTTCCAGCCTGGTTCTATCCTGGTTCTGGCTTGGTTCTGTCGTGAAATATCCTTTCAACGACTTGTCGAATTATTCTAAGTCTTGCAAAAATACTAAGTCCTTGAAGGAGAAGCTGAAAAATTATTCTAAGTCCAGAAGGAGAAAAATGATCCTAAGTCCAGAAGGAGAAAAATGATCCTAAGTCCAAAAGAAGAAAAATCCTAAGTCCAAAAGAACAAGCAGAGGCCGCTAGATCCAGGTCCAAGTGGTTTATTGCAGCAAATACAATCCAACTACGTGAGCTGTTAGCCGGCTAACAACTGATTTTCTTGGGACGAACACCTGCTTTTAAACCTTCTGATCTTGGGGGCTCCACCCTGAGCCCCTCCTCTATCAGAGCTCCTCCCTGAGCCCCTCCTCTATCAGGGCTCCTCCCTGAGCCCCTCCTTTATGACGTTGTTCCCTCACCCTCTACGGGGCACCATCTCTGAGCATTCCGTTAGTCTTCTCAGTAGAGGCACTGGTGCTGGCCTCAGCTGCCTGTTCCCTCCATGCCTCACACCTGGCCTGTGCTTTGGCCCTTTATCTCTGTTTTGCCGTTCTGAAAGCCTTTATTATGTTGTTATCCTCTGAACCATGGTTTCTTCCTTTTATATATTTATATATATATATATATCCCAGCTACATGTTACTTCTATTTTTCTTTTAGATATATATATATATATTAATGCACTTACTACTAATTCTTTTGTGATAATATATTCACTGTAGAATATTAATCCACTACAGTTCTAGCCTGGTTCTGGCCCTCCACGGTTCTGACCCACAGCTCTCCCTCTCCCCGCAGGTCTGTGCTTCAAGCTGTTCTACGTGAGTCCGGACCGGAGCTCCGGGCCGGTGGGTGGGGCAGTGGGTCGGGACCATGCTGCCCATGCTGTACCTGGGAATCACCTCCCACCTGCAGATGAGCCACAAGAGAGACCCCACAGGCTACTTCTGAGGGCCTGCAGAACCGGATCAGAACCGGGCCAGACCTCTGAGTCCTGCTGGGACCACAAGCTGCTCTGTTTTCTGAATAAATGGTTTAAATCATCCTGGGTTTTGTGCTTTCTGGGTTCTTTAAAACGTGGGGGTGGGCTGGACCTTCTGGGCCATCTGGACCTTTTGGACCTTCTGGACCCTCTGGAAACTCATCTTTCCAGCAAAACCAGCCTCGGGACTCACATCCGAACTGAATATCTGCCTCTGCTCCATCAAAGGCTGCTGCAGTCTTGGTGTCCTGATTGAGGACCAGCTGAGGGTAAAGACCACCGGTCCTCTGCTGCTGGACAGCGTTGCTTCTTATCACTAACAGAAAGACCACCTCAAAGCGTCCGAGAAGAGGTGTCCTCCTCCCAGTCTGAGATACTGACCAGGAGAATATGGGTGTGATCCCCATGATGACGTAGAGATCCGTTCTGTACGGCTGGGATGATGAAGGTGAGTCTGGACCCTGCTGATCCTGGTTCTGGACCACGTTTCAGAGGCGGTCTGTGTCTAACGGGAGGCTCCGGTCAGAGCAGTGGGCAGCAGCTGTCACCCATGGGCTCAGAGGTCAGGGCTCTGGACCACTGGAGGGGAACCAGGCTGGAGGCTTGGCCTGGGAGGTGTTACAGCACTCTCTATCGTGTTTCACTTTGGTTAGGGTTAAGGTTAGAACAAACCTTCCCTAACCATAAGATGAGGTCAAAGTTCAGAAATGGAAGGTTGAGGGAAAGAGAACAAAGGGAAAATTAGGAAAAAATTAAAATATTTTGTTTAGAAAATAAAGGGAAATTAGAGGGAGGGGCTACAGTAAAAGGGAATTCTAAATTAGGGGTCTAAAATAATCAAAATTAATTACAACTAGGGGAAAGTAAGTTACGTTACGTAAGAGCGGGAAACAGAGTGGGAGGAGCCTGCTGGGTGGGCTAACCCTAACCCTAACCCTGGGTGGGCGGTTCCCAGCAGCAGAGTAGCACAGGGAGACAGTTTGTTTTCCACCGTGCTGAGAGCTTCTGTAGAAGGCATCAGAACGCCGAAACGTTACGCCGTGGCACGGAATTTCCTTTCCTTGATTTTAGCTTGTTATTTTGGGCATCATTTTATTATTAGGGGCAGCACGGTGGTGGGGTGGTTAGCACTGTCGCCACCCAGCAAGAGGGTTCTGGGTTTGAATCCCGGGGGAACCAGGACCTTTCTGGGTGGAGTTAGCATGTTGTCCCTGTGTCTGTGGGTTCTCTCTGGGTTCTCCGGCTTCCTCCCAAAGTCCAAAAACCTGCATGTTAGGTTGATTGGAGATTGGGGAAATTGCCCTTAGGAGTGAATGTGAGTATGTGTGGTTGTTGGTCCTTGTGTGTCTCTGTGTGGCCCTGTGATGGACTGGCGGACTGTCCAGGGTGTACCCTGCCTCTCGCCCGTTGACCACTGGGATACGCTCCAGTTCCCCCCGCGACCCCATCAGGGTTGGACTCAGGTTTTTGGACTCTCCCTCCGGGGAGAGGCAGCTTCATTTCCTTCACCTAACCCTAACCCCTAACCCTGTCTCCCCCTTCACGGGGGGAGGCAGCTCTGTGATTAACCTAACCCTAACCCGTTACGGACGACGTCGCCTCCGCCAAGCCCCAAGGGACCGTCCACCGAGGGGGCCGGCCTGGATGGGCCCGCGCACGTTCCCCCGCCTACAGGCGGAGGCCTCCCTCTAACTACCCTAACCCTAACCCTATGGCCCGTGCATTTCTGTCTCCCCCTTCACGGGGGGAGGCAGCTTCTGTGATTAAACTAACCCTAACCCTAACCCTAACCCTCTTAGGTCCATTTTATTCTCTTATTTGTATCTTATACTTTCTGATATTGTTTTTTAACCTTTTTTATTTTCTCTTAACAGACCAAACCCTGATGGACCTAGGGGCTCCTACCTTTTAACTGATTTTTAACAGCGTAACACGGTGGGAGTAATACCATTCTTCTCTTAGAAACCGGATGCCAGGTCCGGATGGAGAGTGTAGGGGTCACGCTGACTGCGTCAGCGCGACCCAATCCCCTTTTTCCTAACCCTAACCCAAACCCTAAACCTAACCCTAACCCATCCCCTCTTTCCTAAACCCAGTCCCGCCTTCTATCTTATCTCTAAACCCAATTAAAACGCAACAATTCATCGTAATTTCATAATTTTATTTAATTTTTCATAAAAAACAAAATCTAAAAAAAAAAATTCATGAAAAGTTGAAAATGTTTAAAAAAAAATAATAATCTATTTACAATGCCTTAAAAAGTTAAAATTTCATTATTTAAAACAAGTATTTTCATTTATTTACATTTCATAATAATTGAATTAAAGTAAAAATAATTTTTTTTCATACATTTAAAATATAAAAGTTCATTTAAATATATAAAAAGCATAAAAAAATTTAAAAAAATGTTAATTTACTTACCTTCACAAAGTTCCGTAACGTAACATGCTTTTACTTACCTCCTATGTTAAAAACCGGAGTTTCCCTCCGAAACTTGGGGGCGGAGCCCAGAGCCTATATAAGCAGACTCCCTCCCTCAGGCTCTCAGACCAGCAGCTGCAGCCGAAGAGAGCAGACCTTTTTCGTGTGCCCAGGACCTGAAGAAGCCCGTAGAAGGACGAAACGTCGTCCGATCCGGCACACGTACGAACCATTTAATTACATTGACCTGCATTACGAATTTTTTTTCAAAAAATTAATCTTTTATTTTTTTTCTTTTTTCTAAAAATTAAAAAAACAAAAAAACTTAAATTGAAAAAAACATAAAACTCTAATAAAGACAAAAGACATACTTACCTTTTCGTTTCCGTCAACTTACCCGTTTTGAAAGCCTTCTTTTTGTTGTTGGACGCACTGTAAAAAATTTAAAAGATAAATTATTTTCAAATTTCATTTAAAATAAATAAAAAAAAAATTCAAATTTAAAAAATGGCAGGACCGCCAGCCCCAACGGGGCCCTCCACCGGGTGAGCCAAGCCGGATGGCCCGTGCCAGACCCCCCCGTTTTTCGGCGGGGGCCTCAGTCCTTCATCCTAACCCTTTTGTGAGGGGACCCAGCATAGGTGGCAGTCGACTCCGACATGTCCACCCCTATACGAACCCTAACCCTAACCCCCCACCCTAACCCCTAACCCTACTTCCACCTTGATCCGCCGAATCAGATGGACTCTTTGGTTGTGTCTTCAGAAGACACGTAAGCCTCCACGCCACGTCAAGGCAGAGTCCTTGTGGAGGTTTTTTTAATGTTTTTTTTGTTGTTTTTTTTTTACAGTTTTTTAAAATTTTTTCAATGTTTTTTTTAATAAGCTTCAAACTGAAGCAACAACACACTATTCAAACTTACAACTATTTTAAGAAACACAAACTATTTACCAAAAAATATCTTCTATGAAACAAACAAAATACTACCCTAAACTACAATATCTAAGTACTGAAAGAAACACACCATACCTGATGGTGTAACCAAAAAAGCGTAACACCTCAATCCTCATTGTTCATGAGCCGCGTTCTTTTCTGTCGGAATGCATTCCGTGTCCGTACAGGTATATCTTCTTCATGGCATTTGTGGACATACATGTTATATGCATCTTTGGAGGACACACTTTTGTCAATGGTTATGTTTTCCTCCTTAGCAGCACTCCATGATTGCCACCCTCCAGCTGGAAGTGTGCGAGGTTTAGACCTAGACATTGGTTGCATGGCATCTTGATCTTCAACCTCCAACACATCCTCAAATGGCTGCTCGTGCACAGCCTCCTCTCGCACTTTGAAAGGCTTTGGCTTCACAGCCACTTGAACTCTGTAAGGAAAGTCTTCCTTCAACTTCCACACGATAAAGTTAGGGTTAGGGTTAGGGTTAGGGGTTAGGGGTTAGGGTTAGGGTTAGGGTTAGTTGTAAAACAGAGCAGCCCCCCCACTAGGAGGGGGCTGAAGTGCACGGGCCATCCTACTTTTGGCCAGGGGGCCCTTTGTCGGTCATTTCGCCTTTGTTATATAATTTATAAATATGTTTTTTTTACCTTCATCTTTCCCTTACTTTCCTCTTGGTCTGTTCTTCCTTTTCGGGTTTACTTTTCCCTTTCTTGGGTTTCTCCTATTTTGGGCTTCTTTTTGCTTTTTATTTGACGACGTTTCGGCTTCTTTTAGCCTTCCTCAGGTCATTTTGTGTTTCTTTCTATGGTCTTTGTGTCCCCTTTTATTCTCTTTGTTTTTCTAGCTTCTTGCTTTTCTGTTGTAGCTTCTTTGCTTTCGGTCTGGCACCCCCTGTTCTATCCTGTTCGTCCTTGTATGTGGGTTAGGGTTAGGGTTAGGGTTAGGGTCAGGGTCAGGGTCAGGGTCAGGGTCAGGGTCAGGGTTAGGGGTTAGGGGTTAGGGTTAGGGTTAGGGGTTAGGGGTTAGGGTTAGGGTTAGGGTTAAGGGTTAGGGTTAGGGTTAGGGTTAGGGTTAAGGGTTAAGGGTTAGGGTTAGGGTTAGGGTTAGGGGTTAGGGGTTAGGGTTAGGGTTAGGGGTTAGGGTTAGGGTTAGGGTTAG
Source organism: Menidia menidia (assembly GCA_907169785.1). Lineage (NCBI taxonomy): Eukaryota > Metazoa > Chordata > Actinopteri > Atheriniformes > Atherinopsidae > Menidia > Menidia menidia. The sequence goes on along the minus strand of CAJRST010006213.1, from coordinate 4,686 downwards.
GGAACAAGGTTTGAGTCGTGCTGACGAAGTCAGCACGACTCATGCACACTCCATCCGGACCCGGCTTCCTGTTACAAAAATAAGAGCGTTGTTAGTATCTCCAGCCGTGATTTGTCATAAAAAATGGTTTAAAAAGAGTAAGAGCTCCATGGGTGGGAAGTCCGCCAGGGGTCCAAAGGAAAGGGAATTAAAAGATAAATAAATAAATATATAAATACCTAAAAGGAAATGATAAAAGAAAGGGGGGGTTTTAAGACGGTGTGATAATAAATAAATACAAGTAAAATGATAAGATATGATTAAAAAGGGCCTCAAAAACTCCCCGAAGGGGTCATGAAGGCCGTTCGGAAAAATAAAATGGTTAAGAATATAAATAAATGGATAAGAAGTGTGAATTATAATAAGATTATCTAAAAGTGGGGAACCCTCTTTCATTTAGACCGCAAGGGAAGGTTGTGTCCAGTTTTTTAATCCAGAGTCGTTCTCTGTATTTCCTTTCCCTTGCGGTCCAAAAGGGGTTCCCCTCTAAAATGGAGACCCTGACGGAATCCCACCCGTGTAATAAAAAGTGTCGGACCAGTTGTCTGTCTGTGTTTTTTTGTTTGAGGATGTTCTGTTTGTGTGAATAAAATCTGGCCCGGACACTGCGTCCTGTCTCCCCCACATATTTGATTTTGCACCTGTCACAGATGATTACATAAATGCAGTTTGATGTATCGATATTTCCATATGCGGGAGTTTGATGCACCTCACCCGTCCGGTCGTTCCTTATCCACCTCAGCTGCTTAAAATAATTGTGGTCCAGGTCCCGTCTGTTGGGGTATTTCTGGGGGAGGGTAGCTCTCACCAGGAGGTCTTTCAGGTTTTTATTCTTTCTGTAGGCGGAGATTACTTTGGTCTGGTTAAATGTTTCATCTCCGCCTAGCCTGGACTGGTAGTTTGTTTTAATAAAATAGGTAAAATTGGCAGCCGAGGTGGAATAGGTACATACTAGGGGGATGATGGAGGGTGGGCGGTCCTTGACTGTTAAGAACATCTTAAAACACGCTCGTAAAAAGGAGCGGGTGTAACCACGCCCCTTGAGGGCCATAAAAAGCGTATCAGTCGCTTGTTTAAAATCTTCCACCCGAGTGCAAATCCTATAAAAACGTAAAAGCTGTGATTTAATAAGACCCTTAAAAGTGTGTTTTGGGTGGAAGCTAGATTTGTCTAAAAGAGCGTGTGTGTCAGTGTCCTTAAAATAGACTTTAGTGTCCAGTCGGTTGTTGCTGCTAAAAAGAGGGCCCTTAAAAACAGTTGTGTCTAAAAAATTGACCGACTGGACACTGGTGGTCTTTTGTAATTTGATAGAGGGGTTGTGATTGTTAAGGACATTAAAAAATGCATCAAACTCCCACATACTGCCCTCCCAAATACCCCAGATATCATCTAGATATCTGAGGTAGTGGGAGGGCTTCTTACTGCACTTCAGGAGGGCCTCCCCCTCCCATCTGGCCATGAAGATGTCTGCGTAGGCGGGGGCGAACTTCTTGCCCATGGCCGTCCCCTTCACCTGGAGGTACACCTGTTGATCAAAAATAAAATCATTTTTCTTGAGATTGATGGAGAGAAGCTGCAGCAATTCCTTGTCCGGCCTCTTGGAGTCCGGATATCTGCTAAAAATGTCTTCAATAGCCTCAATCCCCTCATCAATCTCGATGTTGGTGTAGAGGCTCTCAACATCAATTGTAAATAAAATACAGTCTTTTGTTGTCTGCAATTGGTGCACTTTGGAGATAAAATCATAGGTGTCCTTCACGTAGCTCGGGTGTTTTTTAGCCAGCGGGTTAATATAAAAGTCAATGTACTCCGCTGACCTGTACGACTCGCTTCCGCAATCGGACACTATGGGTCTCCCTGGAGGAATTAAAAAGGGCTTACTCCATTTTGTGGGGTCTTTGTGGACTTTGGGGAGGAGGTAAAACCTTCTAGCCCTGGGTTCTTCTTCCCCTAAAAGGTATTTTCTCTGTTTGAGAGAAATAAAACCTTTTTGAAATAAAAGATTAAAAATGGCCGTGATTTCCTTAAAAGTGTCTGTGAAAAGGGGTCTGGTAAGTTTATTGTAATAATTTGTATTTTGTAACTGTCTATGTCCTTCCCAGATGTATTGGTCCCGGTCCATAATAACAGTGATGCTCCCTTTGTCTGCTGGTTTGATAATTATGTCCGGGTTATGGATTAATTCCTTCAAAGCCTCGCTCTCCTCCGGTGTTATGTTTGAGGTTATAGGTCGGATCTGGAGTTCCCTGTCTAGGAACTCCAGATCCGACCGAATACAGTCCGTGAGGAAACGAGGCAGGGTCCCCTCAGGGGGGAACCATGTAGATGCAGGGTGAAAGGGATGTCTGGGTTTATCCGGTTTGTTTCTGAAGTGCCACATTAGTTTCAGGCGTCTGTGGTACTGCTGGAGGTCAATTCTGAGTTTCTGTTTGATATTGTGATTACAGTTAAAATTTGGAATGAAGTTTAGGCCTTTGTTTAAAATGGATAATTGTGCTGAGGTTAAAATAGTTTTTTTAGCCAAGACCAGGACGTTTGTGAACCCCTCCTGTCGGATCGGGCTTATGGGGACTTCTAGTTTACCCGATCTACCCAGTGCTGTAACATCAGCTGGGCAGTCCCGGGGGTCCAGTGAATGTGGTCCGTTCCTGTGTTGAAATTTGTGCTGGGTAAAATAGGGATGAAGTCGTAGTGATTAATGATAATGTTATTAATGGCTGTTAAAATGTGCCTTTGTTGTAGCGATAGGCGGGTGGAAAAGTTAATGACGGGGATGTAAACCGCCGAGTGCGGAAACTTCTTCCGGACGGCCCCCACAGCCTCTTCCATCTCCCTCTTAATGGGGGAGATGAATTTTCGATCCCTGTAGTTAATTCCCAGGGAGAGGATGATGGAGTCCACCTTCGTCTCGGATCTCGTTCTTTCCATCAGTGCCGCCAGGTGCCGGAACGTAGCTCCAGGGAAGGAGTCAATCTGCGTTTCCGGCACCTGGAATGGCGGGATCCGAGACAGGTTGGAGTCTCCCAGGATGACGTGCTTCATCCGGACGCAGAGAGACCAGTCCTCGGTCTTTCTCTGCGTCCGGATGTGCCTGGTGACGCTAAGGGAGACTCCATCTCCCCTGGGGGCGTCCCCGTCCTGCTGAGGCGCGTCCCCGCTCTGCTCCAGCGCGTCTCCGCCACGGCCCGGCGCGCTGCTGCTCTGCTCCGGCGTGCTGTTGTGCTCGGGTGCGCTGCTCCGCTCGGGCGCTGTCCGTGGTGCTGATGGTGCTGCTGCAGGCGCGCCTCTGCTGTCCTCCTCTGTCCGCGGCTCCGCGGGGCGCGCGCCGTCACTGCCACCAGCTGCCTGCTGTTCTCGCGTTGGGGGGGCCCTCCCAGCATTCTGGGTCGAGTCCCCCGCTGCTCCGGAGTCCTGGGAAAGATTCCTAAATCCCACAGGTTTTAAATTAAAGTGCAGGAACTTTCTTTTTGTGCCCTCCTTTCTCAGGACAACGGGAGCGAGCTCCGCCGTTCCGGTCCCAGAGAAGGCCATTCCTGTCTCCAGTAATCCTGCCTCGAGCCTTGCAAAGTCCGTTCTGATGGGAGCGGAGGGGTTCATTGGTGGGAGTGGCGTCAGTTCCGGGCTCTGGGCCGACTCCGTCCTCACCCTTTTTCTTTGCGGCTGGGGCTCTGCAGTCCTGGTGCATGGAGGGTTAACAGCATCCAGGAGGGTGGAGGGACCCTCCAACGGGTCCTGTGTCAGGTGCAGGGGGCCGGGTGAGACTCTCCTGCTCCGCTCCGGCCGCACCCGCACCGAGGTGAGTCTCTGAGGCTGGGGAGGTGGCGTCACTCCCTGGCCACGCCCACTAAGGGTTTCCCCCGTTCTGCGTGTTCCCGCAGTGGGATCTGGGGCAGTGGGAGCTGGAGCTGTGTCCATTGTGTGTGGCAAATTGTCTGTGATGAAGGCCTGGGCCTGGCGTACAGTTTCTGACTGGAGTCTGGTGCCCAGCCTTCGTCTGGCCCAGACCGCCGCGATCTGGAACGGGTCCAGCCACCCGAACCGAGGCATGTCTGCCAGTTGTTGAATTAAAAAAGTCAGTGAGTCCTCATAATGTTGTTTCAGAATGTGCAGAGTGTTTAATTCCCAGTATCTGGCATTACCCTCCAACAATAAAAGAGTTCGTTCGGTGGGTGCCGCGGGTTTAATAAAACGAGCCAGGGTCTGCGTCATTTTGAAGATGGTCGGTGGCGCCTCCGCCCCGCCAACATTAGTGGAGTGGTGGACCGCTTTTATAATATTGTGGATAATCCTTACTTTATCCGTGAAGTGGGGGTCCTCCGACTGGATCACGGGGTGTGTTACCCCGCTTCTTTCCTCCTGTGAGCGATCATAATTGTTTCGGTGAGAGGAGACCCGGTTCCGAAACCGTCCGGGTCTCGTTTGGCCTCGGCTCCGGCTCCGCCGCTCCCCCCAGCGTCGTCCCTCGTCCTGCAGGCGCGCGGGTGGGATACGGCGGTGGCCGGCTGCCATTTCTGCATACGTGGGTTCGTTCTGGCTCTGGATCCGCGGGGTCTCCACGCCGAACCGGGTCCTGTTCGGTCTGCGGGTCCACGGGGTCTCTCTGCCGAACGAAGCCTCACGTTGCTCCCTTTGGTGGATCCTGCGGCC
>CAJRST010006202.1:0-10802 GCA_907169785.1 Menidia menidia | reverse complement strand
GGCCGCAGGATCCACCAAAGGGAGCAACGTGAGGCTTCGTTCGGCAGAGAGACCCCGTGGACCCGCAGACCGAACAGGACCCGGTTCGGCGTGGAGACCCCGCGGATCCAGAGCCAGAACGAACCCACGTATGCAGAAATGGCAGCCGGCCACCGCCGTATCCCACCCGCGCGCCTGCAGGACGAGGGACGACGCTGGGGGGAGCGGCGGAGCCGGAGCCGAGGCCAAACGAGACCCGGACGGTTTCGGAACCGGGTCTCCTCTCACCGAAACAATTATGATCGCTCACAGGAGGAAAGAAGCGGGGTAACACACCCCGTGATCCAGTCGGAGGACCCCCACTTCACGGATAAAGTAAGGATTATCCACAATATTATAAAAGCGGTCCACCACTCCACTAATGTTGGCGGGGCGGAGGCGCCACCGACCATCTTCAAAATGACGCAGACCCTGGCTCGTTTTATTAAACCCGCGGCACCCACCGAACGAACTCTTTTATTGTTGGAGGGTAATGCCAGATACTGGGAATTAAACACTCTGCACATTCTGAAACAACATTATGAGGACTCACTGACTTTTTTAATTCAACAACTGGCAGACATGCCTCGGTTCGGGTGGCTGGACCCGTTCCAGATCGCGGCGGTCTGGGCCAGACGAAGGCTGGGCACCAGACTCCAGTCAGAAACTGTACGCCAGGCCCAGGCCTTCATCACAGACAATTTGCCACACACAATGGACACAGCTCCAGCTCCCACTGCCCCAGATCCCACTGCGGGAACACGCAGAACGGGGGAAACCCTTAGTGGGCGTGGCCAGGGAGTGACGCCACCTCCCCAGCCTCAGAGACTCACCTCGGTGCGGGTGCGGCCGGAGCGGAGCAGGAGAGTCTCACCCGGCCCCCTGCACCTGACACAGGACCCGTTGGAGGGTCCCTCCACCCTCCTGGATGCTGTTAACCCTCCATGCACCAGGACTGCAGAGCCCCAGCCGCAAAGAAAAAGGGTGAGGACGGAGTCGGCCCAGAGCCCGGAACTGACGCCACTCCCACCAATGAACCCCTCCGCTCCCATCAGAACGGACTTTGCAAGGCTCGAGGCAGGATTACTGGAGACAGGAATGGCCTTCTCTGGGACCGGAACGGCGGAGCTCGCTCCCGTTGTCCTGAGAAAGGAGGGCACAAAAAGAAAGTTCCTGCACTTTAATTTAAAACCTGTGGGATTTAGGAATCTTTCCCAGGACTCCGGAGCAGCGGGGGACTCGACCCAGAATGCTGGGAGGGCCCCCCCAACGCGAGAACAGCAGGCAGCTGGTGGCAGTGACGGCGCGCGCCCCGCGGAGCCGCGGACAGAGGAGGACAGCAGAGGCGCGCCTGCAGCAGCACCATCAGCACCACGGACAGCGCCCGAGCGGAGCAGCGCACCCGAGCACAACAGCACGCCGGAGCAGAGCAGCAGCGCGCCGGGCCGTGGCGGAGACGCGCTGGAGCAGAGCGGGGACGCGCCTCAGCAGGACGGGGACGCCCCCAGGGGAGATGGAGTCTCCCTTAGCGTCACCAGGCACATCCGGACGCAGAGAAAGACCGAGGACTGGTCTCTCTGCGTCCGGATGAAGCACGTCATCCTGGGAGACTCCAACCTGTCTCGGATCCCGCCATTCCAGGTGCCGGAAACGCAGATTGACTCCTTCCCTGGAGCTACGTTCCGGCACCTGGCGGCACTGATGGAAAGAACGAGATCCGAGACGAAGGTGGACTCCATCATCCTCTCCCTGGGAATTAACTACAGGGATCGAAAATTCATCTCCCCCATTAAGAGGGAGATGGAAGAGGCTGTGGGGGCCGTCCGGAAGAAGTTTCCGCACTCGGCGGTTTACATCCCCGTCATTAACTTTTCCACCCGCCTATCGCTACAACAAAGGCACATTTTAACAGCCATTAATAACATTATCATTAATCACTACGACTTCATCCCTATTTTACCCAGCACAAATTTCAACACAGGAACGGACCACATTCACTGGACCCCCGGGACTGCCCAGCTGATGTTACAGCACTGGGTAGATCGGGTAAACTAGAAGTCCCCATAAGCCCGATCCGACAGGAGGGGTTCACAAACGTCCTGGTCTTGGCTAAAAAAACTATTTTAACCTCAGCACAATTATCCATTTTAAACAAAGGCCTAAACTTCATTCCAAATTTTAACTGTAATCACAATATCAAACAGAAACTCAGAATTGACCTCCAGCAGTACCACAGACGCCTGAAACTAATGTGGCACTTCAGAAACAAACCGGATAAACCCAGACATCCCTTTCACCCTGCATCTACATGGTTCCCCCCTGAGGGGACCCTGCCTCGTTTCCTCACGGACTGTATTCGGTCGGATCTGGAGTTCCTAGACAGGGAACTCCAGATCCGACCTATAACCTCAAACATAACACCGGAGGAGAGCGAGGCTTTGAAGGAATTAATCCATAACCCGGACATAATTATCAAACCAGCAGACAAAGGGAGCATCACTGTTATTATGGACCGGGACCAATACATCTGGGAAGGACATAGACAGTTACAAAATACAAATTATTACAATAAACTTACCAGACCCCTTTTCACAGACACTTTTAAGGAAATCACGGCCATTTTTAATCTTTTATTTCAAAAAGGTTTTATTTCTCTCAAACAGAGAAAATACCTTTTAGGGGAAGAAGAACCCAGGGCTAGAAGGTTTTACCTCCTCCCCAAAGTCCACAAAGACCCCACAAAATGGAGTAAGCCCTTTTTAATTCCTCCAGGGAGACCCATAGTGTCCGATTGCGGAAGCGAGTCGTACAGGTCAGCGGAGTACATTGACTTTTATATTAACCCGCTGGCTAAAAAACACCCGAGCTACGTGAAGGACACCTATGATTTTATCTCCAAAGTGCACCAATTGCAGACAACAAAAGACTGTATTTTATTTACAATTGATGTTGAGAGCCTCTACACCAACATCGAGATTGATGAGGGGATTGAGGCTATTGAAGACATTTTTAGCAGATATCCGGACTCCAAGAGGCCGGACAAGGAATTGCTGCAGCTTCTCTCCATCAATCTCAAGAAAAATGATTTTATTTTTGATCAACAGGTGTACCTCCAGGTGAAGGGGACGGCCATGGGCAAGAAGTTCGCCCCCGCCTACGCAGACATCTTCATGGCCAGATGGGAGGGGGAGGCCCTCCTGAAGTGCAGTAAGAAGCCCTCCCACTACCTCAGATATCTAGATGATATCTGGGGTATTTGGGAGGGCAGTATGTGGGAGTTTGATGCATTTTTTAATGTCCTTAACAATCACAACCCCTCTATCAAATTACAAAAGACCACCAGTGTCCAGTCGGTCAATTTTTTAGACACAACTGTTTTTAAGGGCCCTCTTTTTAGCAGCAACAACCGACTGGACACTAAAGTCTATTTTAAGGACACTGACACACACGCTCTTTTAGACAAATCTAGCTTCCACCCAAAACACACTTTTAAGGGTCTTATTAAATCACAGCTTTTACGTTTTTATAGGATTTGCACTCGGGTGGAAGATTTTAAACAAGCGACTGATACGCTTTTTATGGCCCTCAAGGGGCGTGGTTACACCCGCTCCTTTTTACGAGCGTGTTTTAAGATGTTCTTAACAGTCAAGGACCGCCCACCCTCCATCATCCCCCTAGTATGTACCTATTCCACCTCGGCTGCCAATTTTACCTATTTTATTAAAACAAACTACCAGTCCAGGCTAGGCGGAGATGAAACATTTAACCAGACCAAAGTAATCTCCGCCTACAGAAAGAATAAAAACCTGAAAGACCTCCTGGTGAGAGCTACCCTCCCCCAGAAATACCCCAACAGACGGGACCTGGACCACAATTATTTTAAGCAGCTGAGGTGGATAAGGAACGACCGGACGGGTGAGGTGCATCAAACTCCCGCATATGGAAATATCGATACATCAAACTGCATTTATGTAATCATCTGTGACAGGTGCAAAATCAAATATGTGGGGGAGACAGGACGCAGTGTCCGGGCCAGATTTTATTCACACAAACAGAACATCCTCAAACAAAAAAACACAGACAGACAACTGGTCCGACACTTTTTATTACACGGGTGGGATTCCGTCAGGGTCTCCATTTTAGAGGGGAACCCCTTTTGGACCGCAAGGGAAAGGAAATACAGAGAACGACTCTGGATTAAAAAACTGGACACAACCTTCCCTTGCGGTCTAAATGAAAGAGGGTTCCCCACTTTTAGATAATCTTATTATAATTCACACTTCTTATCCATTTATTTATATTCTTAACCATTTTATTTTTCCGAACGGCCTTCATGACCCCTTCGGGGAGTTTTTGAGGCCCTTTTTAATCATATCTTATCATTTTACTTGTATTTATTTATTATCACACCGTCTTAAAACCCCCCCTTTCTTTTATCATTTCCTTTTAGGTATTTATATATTTATTTATTTATCTTTTAATTCCCTTTCCTTTGGACCCCTGGCGGACTTCCCACCCATGGAGCTCTTACTCTTTTTAAACCATTTTTTATGACAAATCACGGCTGGAGATACTAACAACGCTCTTATTTTTGTAACAGGAAGCCGGGTCCGGATGGAGTGTGCATGAGTCGTGCTGACTTCGTCAGCACGACTCAAACCTTGTTCCCTAACCCTAACCCTAACCCTAACCCCTAACCCTAACCCTAACCCCTAACCCCTAACCCTAACCCTAACCCTAACCCTTAACCCTTAACCCTAACCCTAACCCTAACCCTAACCCTTAACCCTAACCCTAACCCTAACCCCTAACCCCTAACCCTAACCCTAACCCCTAACCCCTAACCCTGACCCTGACCCTGACCCTGACCCTGACCCTGACCCTAACCCTAACCCTAACCCTAACCCACATACAAGGACGAACAGGATAGAACAGGGGGTGCCAGACCGAAAGCAAAGAAGCTACAACAGAAAAGCAAGAAGCTAGAAAAACAAAGAGAATAAAAGGGGACACAAAGACCATAGAAAGAAACACAAAATGACCTGAGGAAGGCTAAAAGAAGCCGAAACGTCGTCAAATAAAAAGCAAAAAGAAGCCCAAAATAGGAGAAACCCAAGAAAGGGAAAAGTAAACCCGAAAAGGAAGAACAGACCAAGAGGAAAGTAAGGGAAAGATGAAGGTAAAAAAAACATATTTATAAATTATATAACAAAGGCGAAATGACCGACAAAGGGCCCCCTGGCCAAAAGTAGGATGGCCCGTGCACTTCAGCCCCCTCCTAGTGGGGGGGCTGCTCTGTTTTACAACTAACCCTAACCCTAACCCTAACCCCTAACCCCTAACCCTAACCCTAACCCTAACTTTATCGTGTGGAAGTTGAAGGAAGACTTTCCTTACAGAGTTCAAGTGGCTGTGAAGCCAAAGCCTTTCAAAGTGCGAGAGGAGGCTGTGCACGAGCAGCCATTTGAGGATGTGTTGGAGGTTGAAGATCAAGATGCCATGCAACCAATGTCTAGGTCTAAACCTCGCACACTTCCAGCTGGAGGGTGGCAATCATGGAGTGCTGCTAAGGAGGAAAACATAACCATTGACAAAAGTGTGTCCTCCAAAGATGCATATAACATGTATGTCCACAAATGCCATGAAGAAGATATACCTGTACGGACACGGAATGCATTCCGACAGAAAAGAACGCGGCTCATGAACAATGAGGATTGAGGTGTTACGCTTTTTTGGTTACACCATCAGGTATGGTGTGTTTCTTTCAGTACTTAGATATTGTAGTTTAGGGTAGTATTTTGTTTGTTTCATAGAAGATATTTTTTGGTAAATAGTTTGTGTTTCTTAAAATAGTTGTAAGTTTGAATAGTGTGTTGTTGCTTCAGTTTGAAGCTTATTAAAAAAAACATTGAAAAAATTTTAAAAAACTGTAAAAAAAAAACAACAAAAAAAACATTAAAAAAACCTCCACAAGGACTCTGCCTTGACGTGGCGTGGAGGCTTACGTGTCTTCTGAAGACACAACCAAAGAGTCCATCTGATTCGGCGGATCAAGGTGGAAGTAGGGTTAGGGGTTAGGGTGGGGGGTTAGGGTTAGGGTTCGTATAGGGGTGGACATGTCGGAGTCGACTGCCACCTATGCTGGGTCCCCTCACAAAAGGGTTAGGATGAAGGACTGAGGCCCCCGCCGAAAAACGGGGGGGTCTGGCACGGGCCATCCGGCTTGGCTCACCCGGTGGAGGGCCCCGTTGGGGCTGGCGGTCCTGCCATTTTTTAAATTTGAATTTTTTTTTTATTTATTTTAAATGAAATTTGAAAATAATTTATCTTTTAAATTTTTTACAGTGCGTCCAACAACAAAAAGAAGGCTTTCAAAACGGGTAAGTTGACGGAAACGAAAAGGTAAGTATGTCTTTTGTCTTTATTAGAGTTTTATGTTTTTTTCAATTTAAGTTTTTTTGTTTTTTTAATTTTTAGAAAAAAGAAAAAAAATAAAAGATTAATTTTTTGAAAAAAAATTCGTAATGCAGGTCAATGTAATTAAATGGTTCGTACGTGTGCCGGATCGGACGACGTTTCGTCCTTCTACGGGCTTCTTCAGGTCCTGGGCACACGAAAAAGGTCTGCTCTCTTCGGCTGCAGCTGCTGGTCTGAGAGCCTGAGGGAGGGAGTCTGCTTATATAGGCTCTGGGCTCCGCCCCCAAGTTTCGGAGGGAAACTCCGGTTTTTAACATAGGAGGTAAGTAAAAGCATGTTACGTTACGGAACTTTGTGAAGGTAAGTAAATTAACATTTTTTTAAATTTTTTTATGCTTTTTATATATTTAAATGAACTTTTATATTTTAAATGTATGAAAAAAAATTATTTTTACTTTAATTCAATTATTATGAAATGTAAATAAATGAAAATACTTGTTTTAAATAATGAAATTTTAACTTTTTAAGGCATTGTAAATAGATTATTATTTTTTTTTAAACATTTTCAACTTTTCATGAATTTTTTTTTTTAGATTTTGTTTTTTATGAAAAATTAAATAAAATTATGAAATTACGATGAATTGTTGCGTTTTAATTGGGTTTAGAGATAAGATAGAAGGCGGGACTGGGTTTAGGAAAGAGGGGATGGGTTAGGGTTAGGTTTAGGGTTTGGGTTAGGGTTAGGAAAAAGGGGATTGGGTCGCGCTGACGCAGTCAGCGTGACCCCTACACTCTCCATCCGGACCTGGCATCCGGTTTCTAAGAGAAGAATGGTATTACTCCCACCGTGTTACGCTGTTAAAAATCAGTTAAAAGGTAGGAGCCCCTAGGTCCATCAGGGTTTGGTCTGTTAAGAGAAAATAAAAAAGGTTAAAAAACAATATCAGAAAGTATAAGATACAAATAAGAGAATAAAATGGACCTAAGAGGGTTAGGGTTAGGGTTAGGGTTAGTTTAATCACAGAAGCTGCCTCCCCCCGTGAAGGGGGAGACAGAAATGCACGGGCCATAGGGTTAGGGTTAGGGTAGTTAGAGGGAGGCCTCCGCCTGTAGGCGGGGGAACGTGCGCGGGCCCATCCAGGCCGGCCCCCTCGGTGGACGGTCCCTTGGGGCTTGGCGGAGGCGACGTCGTCCGTAACGGGTTAGGGTTAGGTTAATCACAGAGCTGCCTCCCCCCGTGAAGGGGGAGACAGGGTTAGGGGTTAGGGTTAGGTGAAGGAAATGAAGCTGCCTCTCCCCGGAGGGAGAGTCCAAAAACCTGAGTCCAACCCTGATGGGGTCGCGGGGGGAACTGGAGCGTATCCCAGTGGTCAACGGGCGAGAGGCAGGGTACACCCTGGACAGTCCGCCAGTCCATCACAGGGCCACACAGAGACACACAAGGACCAACAACCACACATACTCACATTCACTCCTAAGGGCAATTTCCCCAATCTCCAATCAACCTAACATGCAGGTTTTTGGACTTTGGGAGGAAGCCGGAGAACCCAGAGAGAACCCACAGACACAGGGACAACATGCTAACTCCACCCAGAAAGGTCCTGGTTCCCCCGGGATTCAAACCCAGAACCCTCTTGCTGGGTGGCGACAGTGCTAACCACCCCACCACCGTGCTGCCCCTAATAATAAAATGATGCCCAAAATAACAAGCTAAAATCAAGGAAAGGAAATTCCGTGCCACGGCGTAACGTTTCGGCGTTCTGATGCCTTCTACAGAAGCTCTCAGCACGGTGGAAAACAAACTGTCTCCCTGTGCTACTCTGCTGCTGGGAACCGCCCACCCAGGGTTAGGGTTAGGGTTAGCCCACCCAGCAGGCTCCTCCCACTCTGTTTCCCGCTCTTACGTAACGTAACTTACTTTCCCCTAGTTGTAATTAATTTTGATTATTTTAGACCCCTAATTTAGAATTCCCTTTTACTGTAGCCCCTCCCTCTAATTTCCCTTTATTTTCTAAACAAAATATTTTAATTTTTTCCTAATTTTCCCTTTGTTCTCTTTCCCTCAACCTTCCATTTCTGAACTTTGACCTCATCTTATGGTTAGGGAAGGTTTGTTCTAACCTTAACCCTAACCAAAGTGAAACACGATAGAGAGTGCTGTAACACCTCCCAGGCCAAGCCTCCAGCCTGGTTCCCCTCCAGTGGTCCAGAGCCCTGACCTCTGAGCCCATGGGTGACAGCTGCTGCCCACTGCTCTGACCGGAGCCTCCCGTTAGACACAGACCGCCTCTGAAACGTGGTCCAGAACCAGGATCAGCAGGGTCCAGACTCACCTTCATCATCCCAGCCGTACAGAACGGATCTCTACGTCATCATGGGGATCACACCCATATTCTCCTGGTCAGTATCTCAGACTGGGAGGAGGACACCTCTTCTCGGACGCTTTGAGGTGGTCTTTCTGTTAGTGATAAGAAGCAACGCTGTCCAGCAGCAGAGGACCGGTGGTCTTTACCCTCAGCTGGTCCTCAATCAGGACACCAAGACTGCAGCAGCCTTTGATGGAGCAGAGGCAGATATTCAGTTCGGATGTGAGTCCCGAGGCTGGTTTTGCTGGAAAGATGAGTTTCCAGAGGGTCCAGAAGGTCCAAAAGGTCCAGATGGCCCAGAAGGTCCAGCCCACCCCCACGTTTTAAAGAACCCAGAAAGCACAAAACCCAGGATGATTTAAACCATTTATTCAGAAAACAGAGCAGCTTGTGGTCCCAGCAGGACTCAGAGGTCTGGCCCGGTTCTGATCCGGTTCTGCAGGCCCTCAGAAGTAGCCTGTGGGGTCTCTCTTGTGGCTCATCTGCAGGTGGGAGGTGATTCCCAGGTACAGCATGGGCAGCATGGTCCCGACCCACTGCCCCACCCACCGGCCCGGAGCTCCGGTCCGGACTCACGTAGAACAGCTTGAAGCACAGACCTGCGGGGAGAGGGAGAGCTGTGGGTCAGAACCGTGGAGGGCCAGAACCAGGCTAGAACTGTAGTGGATTAATATTCTACAGTGAATATATTATCACAAAAGAATTAGTAGTAAGTGCATTAATATATATATATATATCTAAAAGAAAAATAGAAGTAACATGTAGCTGGGATATATATATATATATAAATATATAAAAGGAAGAAACCATGGTTCAGAGGATAACAACATAATAAAGGCTTTCAGAACGGCAAAACAGAGATAAAGGGCCAAAGCACAGGCCAGGTGTGAGGCATGGAGGGAACAGGCAGCTGAGGCCAGCACCAGTGCCTCTACTGAGAAGACTAACGGAATGCTCAGAGATGGTGCCCCGTAGAGGGTGAGGGAACAACGTCATAAAGGAGGGGCTCAGGGAGGAGCCCTGATAGAGGAGGGGCTCAGGGAGGAGCTCTGATAGAGGAGGGGCTCAGGGTGGAGCCCCCAAGATCAGAAGGTTTAAAAGCAGGTGTTCGTCCCAAGAAAATCAGTTGTTAGCCGGCTAACAGCTCACGTAGTTGGATTGTATTTGCTGCAATAAACCACTTGGACCTGGATCTAGCGGCCTCTGCTTGTTCTTTTGGACTTAGGATTTTTCTTCTTTTGGACTTAGGATCATTTTTCTCCTTCTGGACTTAGGATCATTTTTCTCCTTCTGGACTTAGAATAATTTTTCAGCTTCTCCTTCAAGGACTTAGTATTTTTGCAAGACTTAGAATAATTCGACAAGTCGTTGAAAGGATATTTCACGACAGAACCAAGCCAGAACCAGGATAGAACCAGGCTGGAACCGAGCCAGAACCAGACTAGAACCGAGCCAGAACTGGGACAGACCAGGCTAGAACTGGGACAGAACCGAGCAAGTACCAGGTTAGAACTAGGCCAAACTGGACCAGAACCGGGTGGCGGGGCCATGGACCTCCCCCTCTCCTCTCAGGTTGGTTCCCTGGTGGATTGCGGCCTTCTGGGGGTCGTTGTAGACGATCAGCTTCCCGTGCAGCGTGGCGTCAAAGAGTAAAGGTCAGATAAAAAAAAGCCAAGGTCATTACAAGGTCAAACAAAAAGTAAAGGTCATTTCAAGGTAAAAAAAAGTCAAGGTCATACAAAAAGTCAAGGGCATTCCAAGGACAAACAAAAGTCAAGGTCATACAAAAAATGTCAAGGTCATACAAAAAGGTCAAGGTCATTTTGAGGTAAAAAAAAGGACAAGGTCATTTCAATGTCATACAAAAATGTAAAGGTCAAACAAAAAAGTCAAGGTAATTTCAAGGTCATACAAAAATGTAAAGGTCAAACAAAAAAGCCAAGGTCAAACAAAGAAGTCAAGGTCATAGAAAAAAAGTCAAGGTCAAACAAAAGTCAAGGT
>CAJRST010006180.1:0-10847 GCA_907169785.1 Menidia menidia | reverse complement strand
CCCTCTTAAACGCAAAAATCTGGTGACATTCCTGAGCGTAAAACCCCAAAAAATTCTCGGTCTCGGGGTTCAGGGCCTTTGGCCTGAGCCGTTTTGCTCTGAACATCCAGGACCCAGATCTTTGATTTGAGAAGTGGAACAGGAAGAGCCTCCTCTGAGACTGTACAGCAACCTGTGCTGCCTTCAGGGACACATCTTTTCCAGGGGAAAACACAACTCTTACAGAGGCTGACGAGTCCAAGGAGGGAATGGAATCAAAAAGCCAAAGAATTTAAAATTCAGTTGTTTTTTTAAAAAAGTCCGATACCACACGAGTTAGCATTAGCGTCTGTAACCCACAGGTCTGTGTCCTAACCATTAAGTTGTTATCAGAGTAAATCCCTGTTCAACATGAGTCTGACAAGTAAGTAGATAAATAACTTTAAACTTTAACACAAACTCAGATCGGATGGGAAAAAAGCTGGATGGGGACGTCCCTTAGCAGGACCTCCAGCCTGACGCTCTCATTCAGTTTAACCGGGTTCAAACCCCCTGAACCGGCTCCCACCTGCCAGGGAAAGCCCCCCCCCCCCCCCCCTCTCTCTCTTTGACCGCCAGACAGCAGCCAGAAATGGAAAATTCCTCCCAAAGTGGAGCCCGATTTAAACCCGGGCGGCCACCGAAATAATCCTGCCGCTATATTTACTGAGATCCTCGCAGCATTAGTGACTGGTGGCAAATTAATTTAGAGTTTAAAATGGGTGGGGGGGGGGTTGGCTGGCTACAAGCTGCCTGGAGAATGAGCTCCTGGATATTTGGAGGGGGCTTAGCACGATTCAGGTTTCAGGCAGAAGAAAAACCGTTTGAAGCCCCAGCAACCAAACTTAACCACAAACATAGAAGGGTCTTAGAAACATCCCTCTCTCTCAGGATGTGATTTAGTTTAGTCCTAAAGGAGTAAAAACGGGTGAAGAGCAGAAAGGCGACTTACAGAATTCCACAAACACGTTCTTTGTAGGATCAAACGCGACCTCTTCGAAGTTCTTGCCCACCAACACCCGGACGGGGGTTTTGTCCCAGTCTTCGGGGATGTCCTGGCTCATGAGGTGGGGCTGTGGGAGGGGGGGGCAGTTGTGTTAAATTGTTGTGGGTCTGCAGACTACTGAACAGTTTCTTCCCCCTGGCCATCAGACTGCTTAACGCCACATAACACTCCTCCACCTCCACATATTTATTGATGTTTCTTTGCAAAAACTCAATATATATGTGTATATATACAATTCTTTACCCTGTATATACAGTGGTCTGCAAAAGTTTGGGCAAACTTGTTAATTTCCATGATTTCCCTTCATAAATCATTGGTGCTTAGGATTAAAAAAAGTTAGTTAAATAATGTTTTTTTTTATTTATTGTGGTGCCCAAATTTACGCACATGCTTAATTTTGTTAACACAATTATTGCACACTTCCTGTAAATGGTATAAACTTCGTTTCACTTCTCAAATATCACAGTTTTTGTCTCCTATACGATATATTTAACTGATTTTTTTTTTATCCTAAGAACCAATGATTTATGAATGAAAATCATTGAAATGAACAAGGTTGCCCAAACTTTTGCAGACCACTGTAGCTAGCCGTTTGCGCTTAGTTATAGAAAACATATTTATTGTGCAGGAATAAGGTCTTAGCTCTGTCACACTGGTAGCCAAGTAATCGACATTTTGTTGTCAAAATTCACCTTGTGTTTTTTGTGCAATGACAATAAAGGAAGTCTAACTAAATCTATCTCAGGACTGAGATAAACCAGACCCCTCACCTTAAGTTTTCCCTCCACGAACAGCGTGCAGAACTGGGTGATGCTCTCGGCCGTGATGTCTTTGCTCTCCGGCCTGTACTTGGTCATCTCGTCCTCCAGGGTGATGAGGCGGACGGCGGGGCACTCCTCTTTCTTCAGGCCGAAGAACTCCAGGATTCGCTGGTTGTCGTCCACGTCGCTGTCGATGAAGATGAAGAGGATCTGGACAGAGAGGGAGGAGGTCAAACGGGCTCAGGACCACAGCTCTGCCATCTCCTCCTCAGAGGAGCTTTTTTTTTTTTTTTTTAGATGCTCAATGTGTTTTAACACACTGCTCTGATTTTATTATGAAAAATGTAATATGTAGTTAATGTGTATTTTGTTCCTGTGGTTTGGCTGCTACCTTGGCCAGGTCTCTCTTGAAAAAGAGATTCTGAATCTCAATGAGACTTCCTGGTTAAATAAAAGGTTAAATAAAAAATAAAAAAATCCTTCTCTGGCTCACAAAGCCTTGCCTGTGAGCCCCCAGGAGCTCCTCTTTGGCTGTGGGCAGCAGGAATCTGGGAGACCCTCATAAAGCCTGGAAAACTACGACTGGGACCTTTTCTCTAATGTCCAGTTAGCTTTCCTGTCCACTGATGGTTGACCTACCTGACCTTTGAATCCCGACGCGGCTTTCTTAAACTGGTCCATTTTGTCCTGGAAGTCGGAGGCAGCTTTGGGCAGAAACATCAGGATGTGGGACTTGATCTCTCCACCGAATATTTTTGGGGCGGTCTGCAGAAGCAAAGACACAAAGGGTCAACTTGTGTGGACGCTGGGGCTGTCAGAAGTTTAAATACTCAAAAAAGTATTGATACTAAAACGTTGTATCCGGATACGATACTCATTTTCAAAGCTAATGATACCACCCCCCCACCCCCATCCAAAATTCAGATACATTTTTGGGTCTTTGTTTTTATCTTTGTGGCATCGAGTATTTTCCTGAGTATCGGTATCAATTTGAACATTTTAGTATCGTGACAACCCTAATGGTTATTCTATTATTCCGGTTACCTGCTCAGTGAACTCGATGACCAGGGGCAGCTGGTTGGACTTAACGAAGGCCAGGATGCTTTCTTTGGTCATCTCGCCATCGAAGGTATTCCGGCCCTCGTCGAACTGCAGAGAAACATAGAAACACTCAGACAAACATCCACCAGGTGTCGGAGAGTCTGCCTGTGAACGCCCCACACATTTACCAGAACCACTTAACCCCCCCGCCCCCCCACAGGCCGGACAGGCTTTCATTGGGCATCAGGAATAGCAGGGGGCAGATCTGCCAAGCAGCCCTTACTGGCACACAATAGAGTGGACATTTGGCTGGAGGCCCACAGCCTTCTGGGCCCTGAAACTGAACCTCCAACCAATAAACAAGTACCCCCCCCATGTATGAAAACCCATCTCCTGCTTTGGGTGAGTTTGCTGCCACATGTCAGTGCTGAGAGAGGAAAGTTACCACCTGAATGGGGCCAAAAAAAAAAATGGCAGCTGGGGGTCAGAGCGCATGACCACCCAGATATTTAGAGCTGCTTCATACTGGGGTAACAAGGCCCCCATAAACCGATCACCATCGGCCATCTTGAACCCCCCCGTTTGAAGAACAGACTCCAGGAGGTGTCCGACGGTACAAAGCCCTCACAGTTAAACCGCTGCTTCTGCCCTCGTCTGACCAACACTTTGGACTTTAACCCGCTTTAACAAACCAACTGAGATACCGAACTGCTGATAAGCAGGACGCAGGCACTCTGTTTCCTTTTTTCTAAAGCAAGTTCAACATGCCAAGGATCTCCTTTCCTCATCGGTATTCAGCAGCATGAGGAAAAAACATGCCGTCAGGGGGAAAAGTGGAACATCGACATGTGAACTTAAGCACAACCAGGCTACATCAATAAATTACATCTATACACACTGAAACTTTTGATCAGATTTGGTCATATAAGCCGGCCAAAAATGTATATATATATTTTTTTAACGGCAGAAACCTGAAGAGTTTCTATGATGTAAAAGCTCAATCTCAGTCCTGATTAATCCATTGCTCATGCCCTTTAATAACCCTTACTCTTTCACATACCCCACTCAGAGAGGTTACAAGTTACTGAGGTCCACCTTCACGATAAAAAAAACCTCCATTCCATCTCAAGTCAGCCGTTTAAGCCCAAATCCTGCTATTGCCTCTGTTGTGTTGGACTATTTCTCTTTAGCCAACAAAAAAAAAGGTCCATTTGGGCTCAAAAAGGAAGAAATCTGTTCAATCCATTCATCCCTCAGCGATTAGCCAACATGAACTACTTGGCAGAAAGACCACACGCTGGCTCAGAGGTCAGCAAATGTGTAAAATATTAAGTGACCTCAGACAGGCCAAGATTAGCCCTGAATAGTGGAGCAGTCTGCAGCATCATGTTACCTGAAAAGACGTCGATCAGAAAACCTGCGGGGAGTTTTCAGCAACTCTGGCCTAAACGCTTAAACATGTGTTTGTTTCATAAGTGGGGACGAGCGTCCAGATGACCAAATATCTCGAATTATGCAAGAGACCCAGAAGCCACTTATATAATCGGGCCTTAGCTAGCATTGCCACCCCCCCCCCCCCCCCCCCATGGCCACAACTCTGGGTCACCTTCTTGAAAAGGACGACGCCATCTTTGGAGACCTCGAACTTTGAGAAGATGGCGTCGCTGGCGGTCACGGCGAAGGGGATGTCGTCTGTGGCCTCGGCCGCCTTTTCGTAGGCTTTGGCGTCGGCAGATGAGGCGTCCTCCATTAAGAGAAAACACAAAAACAGACTTTTAGATAACACTAAGCTAATTGTGAGTTGTTAGATACGTTACAAGCCTTTAATATGAGAAACTTAAGTATAAAAACACACAGGCCTCGCAGCTTAAGGTCCACAGAGACTAGGCTGGTCCCGATCCGATAACTGGATCAGATGTCGAATTTCAACCCCTTACTGTTACGTTTGTTTTGAGGGGGGTGAGAAGACAATTTAAGGGTTTAGGTGGCAAATGAACTAGGCTGGTCCCGATCCGATATCTGGATGGGCCATCAGGATAAAATGCGGATCCAGACTCCAGATCCAGTTGTTTTTTTAAGTCCGATCCCACACGAGCATTAGAGTTAGCATTAGCATCTGCTAACCCACAGGTCTGTGTCCTAACCATTAAGTTGTTATCAGAGTAAATCCCAGTTCAACATGAGTCTGATACCCAAGTAAGTAGATAAATAACTTTAAACTTTAACACATGCTCTGATAGTCCGGGATCAGGAGTGAAAAAAGCTGGATCGGGACGTCCCTAACAGAGACAAACGGAGCAGAATCAAACTCTTTAGACTCGAACCTTGAAGAAGCCGATGACTGCCACTTCGTTGTCGGCGATCAGAGACTCGGCCTCGGTGACCTCCGTGAGCGTGGTGACGGCCGGCCCCGTGCGCTTCTTCAGCCAGTTGACGATGTCATCGGCCTGTCTGCCAGCTGCCAAACACAAAGGGTCAAGAACGTCAAGTTTAGCCCTTAGAAGGAAACACTGAACGTGCAGAGTCTCGGTGGTCCAACGGAAGATGTTGGTGTGAACGTTTCAGCTCCTTTTAAATGGAAAAAGGACACTTCTGCATTTTGTGGCCAACTGCTTTTTCCACTTCTGCTGATGCGTGTTTGAATTCGCTTTCAAAGAACCACCAGAAAACATTTTTAAAAAATATATATATTTTTTTAATTTAGGCAGAATCTCCATAGCTGATTAAAAACCATTTGAACCTGATCAAAAGGTTTTTAAAGGTTAGGCAGAGTCCCCAGAGCTGATTAACCCTCTGCGACATGACTTTTTATTTGTAGGGGAAAAAATCTCATCCCTTTTTTGGGAGCTCATATAGTCATCCTAAAACCTGAGAATTGCAATGAAAACTAGTTCATTTAGACAAAGATAAACAAGTTGCACACAGCATGTTTAACCAGGAAGTTCTTTAACATTCAAGAAACATCTGGACAATCATTTAAAATTGACATTTCTTATGTTTTTCTTACATCTCTTCTTCTTTCTCCACATAAAGATAAAAGTCTGGATTTGTGCTTTGTTGCCTGAGGGCTACACCGTGCCATAGAGAGTTAAAAACCATCTTCAAAGTTCATTTGAACCTGAAGACTAGTGGGACAAAGAGTAGCCGTGTGGAGCTCTGAGCTCAGGCCCTGTGTGGGACACAGAAGCCTCAAAAGGTTGGATTTATCTCAGACTAGTCATTTCCTCAAAAGCACTTCCAAACCTCGTCTCCCCTTCTGGCCCAAATGGAGCCGGGCGACGTGAGGAGATGCACATATGTTTTCTGGGCTGGGCGTCAGCACCAGGGGAATGTGTGGAGGAGGCCCCGCCCCCTTCAGCCCATTGGCTGGCTCCCCCCATGCTGCTGCACAGCTCGTGTTTCCCCCGCGTCAAGTAGTGACGTTCCTTCTAGTTTTCAGTTATTCAATACGCGAGTCAGCATTATTTTACCGCTTCAAAACGGGGTACAGCACGTTTAGAAAGCCGGGGAGTGGAGACAGATGATGAACGGGGTTAAACGACTCATTTCATAATAGAGCAACAAAGCACGTCAGTGCTAGGGTTGTCACGATACTAAAACTTTCAACTCGATAGCGATACTCAGGAAAATATTCGATTCCCTTTTCGATACCACAAGGATAAAAACAACGACCCCAAAATGTAACTGAATTTTGACAGGTTAGTGTCTTTGGTTTCAAACTGACCCGTTACTGGTGTTATGGTGGCCGGTAGCCCACATTAATGACCCTAAACCTAACCCTCCATCCTTCATAATTGTGATAAATATTTTTTGGTCAAACTTGTTGGGACTTATTCTACAAACCTATTTAACATCAACAATTTTAACATAATGTCATGTTTAGAGTTTAATTCAGTGTTTGCAAGATTCATTTCACTATTTTTAAATTAACGTCTATATTGCCATGAAGCAATTAGGATTTTCTTGCCTGGGATCTTCCTATTGGTGACCTAATCAAAATGGCCGACTTGGATGTGGGGGAGTTGGATCTCCATCCTTGGCTTTCTGCAGTCTGCAGCCAGACGGACTTGATTAATGTTGGCGTGTTATTATTAGCCATTAGCGCAGCTAGCAATTCAAGGCTAACGTCACGTTAATGATCATAAGCAACGTAAATAAATAAATCGGAGAGAAAGGGGGGTGGTATCGTTACCTTTGAAAATGAGTATCGTATCTGGATCAAACATTTTAGTATTGATACTTTTGACAACCCTAGTCGGTTCATTTTCCAGCTCCGGCTAGCAGAACTACTCACCCGAGTACTCTTTGGGAGACTCTTTGTCTCCACCCTTGAAGAACTTGATGGTGGGGTACCCCCGCACGCCGTACTCTTGGGCCAGCTCCGTCTCCTCGGTGGCGTCGACCTTCCCCAGGCGGAGCGCCGAGCCCTCCGCCTTCAGCATGCCGGCGGCCTTGGCGTACTCTGGAGCCAGGGCCTTGCAGTGGCCGCACCACGGTGCATCTGAGGGGCCACAGACGGGTTAGGGCCGCAGCTCATAGTCAGTCAAAGATGCATTTAAAAAAAGAAAAAAGGACTTCATATAACATAAAGAGTTGTGAGTAGAAATGGGTATAGAATGCATTCATAGAGCTCATCTTATTGGCAAAAACAAGCAAAACAAAGACAAAAAAAACACCCAAAACAACTACAGTTTTAAAACAAAAAGGTAATTTTACATTCTGAGCCATCATCTCTAAAGTGAATCTTTTTAAATAGATTAAAAGAGCATACTTTAAAAAAAAAAAATTAAGATATTAGGACAGCAGAATGAGTTCAAAATTAAAGAAGGGAACTAAAGAGGGACCCCAAGTAATTATACAACTCAGTTTACAACACAACACCAAGAAAGATCAACTTTTGAACACTTTTATCTTAAAAAGTGCCACAATATGTGCTAATTGCTACTAAAAAATAATGTAAAGCTTGTGTCTAATCTTATCTCAAGTGAAGTTCATGTTCAAGTGAATTCTGATGATCAGGGTTAAAATGGTAAAAACCCAGAGAATAACTTTAATTTTGTTCAGTCACATCTTAATGTGCACTTTAAGGCCTCCAAGTGAACTTTCTGAAGTCTGACACACAATCTGACCCCAATCAGGAGTGACACGTCGAGCAAATGAGCCCTGGTTGCGTCATCCCCACTTCTCGTCAATGAATTAAGACTTCCTTGTCCAAGTCCACTCAATTTAAAAGCAAACACAGATAAACTTTTGCAAAGTACACGTCAACTTAGCCCCACACCTCCGCCTGGATCCCGCCCTGGTCCCTCCCATCCCAATCCCCCATTGGACATCCCGGCTCCGGGCCGCTCCTAACTGGGCCCAACGTGTGTCACACAGCGCGCGAGGTGGACCCGGGGGCTCCCAATATTTAGCCTGTTCAAATCTGTGCAAACACCGACGATAATCCGGTTAATGGCCCATAATAAGATCCAAGTTCAAGCCCAGACTAGTGGCGACTTAAAGGCGTCCGGAGGGAAGCGGGAAAAGCGAAAGTCTGCCTGCGAAACCACAGCAAATAATCGAAACTTAGCAGATTTTAGTCAGACTTCATTAACTCACGCCAACGGCCAACGTTTTTTAACGTCAATGCACGCGCACAGCGGTTCCCAGAGCGTCACGCGAACCAAGTTATCCCAAACAGGGAATAAAATTTAATTTTTTATGAACACGAAGAAAAAGTATATTCTTAATCAGCAAATAAAGTTAAGAAGTGCCGTAATAAAAAATAAAAATGTAATAAATAAATAAATAAATCCCTGGCCATCCTGGGATGCTAATGTGCCTTTTTCTTTAAACGTGAAGCCGCACAAACAAAACGCAGGCATTTAATGTTTGTCTCGGTAAAAGTGGGAACGGCGGAGAGGTTGGTGAACAACGCGCACGGATGCCCAACCGATCCCGGAGCTGCGTTTAGCGGCTGTCGGCAGCAACTTGCCTCAAGTGTCAAAGTTTGATGCTAACCGCCACCAGTCTAAGTTAGCTAGCTCTGCAGCCGCGAGCGCCAGCTAGCTAGCCAGAGTTAGCCGCGGAGACCCAAACAAGCTCGCCTTACTCACAGAATTCAACCAGCATGTTGGGGTGAGCCTGGAGAGCCTCTTCGAAGTTACTTTTCTTCAGCACCAGGACATCTTCTTCCTCGGAGATTTCAGCCCTGCTGGCCACGGCCAGCGTGCACAAGAGCAAAAGCTTAAACATAGTCGCCGTCGATGATTTTCTCCTCACAGTGACACTAAAGTTGCGGGCGCGGTCAGCGGCGGGTTCGAGGCAGAAATTTCGTCTCGGTGTCCGGTCCGTTTTTTCCCGTCTCTGGGCTGGGAGAGTAGCTGGTGTTTTGTGTCTACCGCTACTAACGTGGCAGTGCACGCAGAAACCGGAGGGGTCAGCCGCAGTGCGCATGCGCCTTTATGAGGCCCAAAGCCGTTCGTGTTGAATTGTGAGTGGACCGCGGCGGAGGGCACCTGGAAGTGAAACGGAGGCGCTCCTCTGCCTGCCGCCGCCTCCTGATGACACACACCAGCCCACAGACACAGAAATGTCTGTGCACTAGCCCACAGAGCTCCGGAGGCTGAGCTACCACCAGCTAAAGCTGCACACATAATGCTCAGTCCGCTCCGACAGAGAGGAAACGTCCAAATACAAACGCAAATTCAACTATTCTGCTTCAAATTGAATGTAATCTCTAAAAAAATATTCCTAAATTTGGTCTTTTGTGCACTCGGACTCAAAGGTTACAGAGCCCCTGCAGGACTAACTGATGCAACCTGACCAAAACATGTGGAAATGTGGTACTTTTGTGTTTCCCAAGTGCAAAGTCTGAATGGTGACTAACACTTTCATCACTTTGTTTCTTTTATTGAAAAAATCCATTCACATAATCATTTGTAAAACGATTTTCTTTGTTTACATAATGAAAAGGAATTTTCCCATTTAGATGGATCTATAGCACACGTTTATTTTATGTTTCATTCCAATTATTAAACTAATGGGTGATAGACAGTCTTAACAGTGTGATGGGACATTTGACCTGGAAGCAAAACACTCAACTATCTTAAAAATGAACAGAGCATAAACCGATTCTTTAAATTTTTTTATTTTTCTAGGTTTTAATAGAGTGATGCTAATTCTAATTTAAAAGCTGACTAAGGCTGATTTAGTAAGCTGACACATAAAGTTTTTAGTCAGCTCACAAACACAAATTGTGTTACAAATGAGGAAAAGAAAACACGTATTTCTGGAAAAAGTGTGATGATATCTACAGTCTGGTGTGTTAGATGCACAGTGCGTTTGAGGATAAACCAGAAAGTTTGAAGCTGCTCAGCAGGTATAGTCAGAAATTAGATCTGGAGTCTTTTTTAGGGATGACTCGGCTGTACAGGGATAAGGAAACTACCAGAGAGGAATGATAAGAATCTGAAAGGGTGCAGATACTCCTGTTTAAAGTCATTTAAATGTGTCACAGTTAAAGAGGAACAAGTGTGCAGGAAATACAGATGGTTGCATCATTAATTTAGCTGTGTAAACTTGACAGAAGGTTTTAAACCGACTGTCTAAACTTACTCTACGAGTTTTATAAAAACAAGGTCTACCTGATTCCAACTAAACGTAGATACAGTCTCAGTGATATAAACCTGTTTGTGTGTGATTGGAAAGATATTTCCTCCTGGTGTCCTATTGGCTGAAATATATATATATGTATTAAAGGTATAATGAAATAGTCTGTAAGATGTGGAGTTAACATAGGACACTCTTTTTTTAAGCTAGTTTGGTCAAAAATGAAAAGAAAAAATAAGAAATGTCATTACTTTGAGAGGGAAAACAGATTTTATTATGTATGATTTGGCCAGTGAATGAGCTGGTGAGACAGTGAGCACCAGTACAGCAGAATATAGAGATATAGTATTCGCCTTGTGTTTAGATTATTGCTTTATTACTGTGTATCAGTGGGTTCAGAGTCCTCTCCAATTGAAATGACTTGAAAT
>CAJRST010006169.1:0-10847 GCA_907169785.1 Menidia menidia | reverse complement strand
ATTTCAAGTCATTTCAATTGGAGAGGACTCTGAACCCACTGATACACAGTAATAAAGCAATAATCTAAACACAAGGCGAATACTATATCTCTATATTCTGCTGTACTGGTGCTCACTGTCTCACCAGCTCATTCACTGGCCAAATCATACATAATAAAATCTGTTTTCCCTCTCAAAGTAATGACATTTCTTATTTTTTCTTTTCATTTTTGACCAAACTAGCTTAAAAAAAGAGTGTCCTATGTTAACTCCACATCTTACAGACTATTTCATTATACCTTTAATACATATATATATATTTCAGCCAATAGGACACCAGGAGGAAATATCTTTCCAATCACACACAAACAGGTTTATATCACTGAGACTGTATCTACGTTTAGTTGGAATCAGGTAGACCTTGTTTTTATAAAACTCGTAGAGTAAGTTTAGACAGTCGGTTTAAAA
The DNA here is from genome assembly GCA_907169785.1 of Menidia menidia. Taxonomy (NCBI): domain Eukaryota; kingdom Metazoa; phylum Chordata; class Actinopteri; order Atheriniformes; family Atherinopsidae; genus Menidia; species Menidia menidia. The sequence goes on along the minus strand of CAJRST010006169.1, from coordinate 10,400 downwards.
CCTTCTGTCAAGTTTACACAGCTAAATTAATGATGCAACCATCTGTATTTCCTGCACACTTGTTCCTCTTTAACTGTGACACATTTAAATGACTTTAAACAGGAGTATCTGCACCCTTTCAGATTCTTATCATTCCTCTCTGGTAGTTTCCTTATCCCTGTACAGCCGAGTCATCCCTAAAAAAGACTCCAGATCTAATTTCTGACTATACCTGCTGAGCAGCTTCAAACTTTCTGGTTTATCCTCAAACGCACTGTGCATCTAACACACCAGACTGTAGATATCATCACACTTTTTCCAGAAATACGTGTTTTCTTTTCCTCATTTGTAACACAATTTGTGTTTGTGAGCTGACTAAAAACTTTATGTGTCAGCTTACTAAATCAGCCTTAGTCAGCTTTTAAATTAGAATTAGCATCACTCTATTAAAACCTAGAAAAATAAAAAAATTTAAAGAATCGGTTTATGCTCTGTTCATTTTTAAGATAGTTGAGTGTTTTGCTTCCAGGTCAAATGTCCCATCACACTGTTAAGACTGTCTATCACCCATTAGTTTAATAATTGGAATGAAACATAAAATAAACGTGTGCTATAGATCCATCTAAATGGGAAAATTCCTTTTCATTATGTAAACAAAGAAAATCGTTTTACAAATGATTATGTGAATGGATTTTTTCAATAAAAGAAACAAAGTGATGAAAGTGTTAGTCACCATTCAGACTTTGCACTTGGGAAACACAAAAGTACCACATTTCCACATGTTTTGGTCAGGTTGCATCAGTTAGTCCTGCAGGGGCTCTGTAACCTTTGAGTCCGAGTGCACAAAAGACCAAATTTAGGAATATTTTTTTAGAGATTACATTCAATTTGAAGCAGAATAGTTGAATTTGCGTTTGTATTTGGACGTTTCCTCTCTGTCGGAGCGGACTGAGCATTATGTGTGCAGCTTTAGCTGGTGGTAGCTCAGCCTCCGGAGCTCTGTGGGCTAGTGCACAGACATTTCTGTGTCTGTGGGCTGGTGTGTGTCATCAGGAGGCGGCGGCAGGCAGAGGAGCGCCTCCGTTTCACTTCCAGGTGCCCTCCGCCGCGGTCCACTCACAATTCAACACGAACGGCTTTGGGCCTCATAAAGGCGCATGCGCACTGCGGCTGACCCCTCCGGTTTCTGCGTGCACTGCCACGTTAGTAGCGGTAGACACAAAACACCAGCTACTCTCCCAGCCCAGAGACGGGAAAAAACGGACCGGACACCGAGACGAAATTTCTGCCTCGAACCCGCCGCTGACCGCGCCCGCAACTTTAGTGTCACTGTGAGGAGAAAATCATCGACGGCGACTATGTTTAAGCTTTTGCTCTTGTGCACGCTGGCCGTGGCCAGCAGGGCTGAAATCTCCGAGGAAGAAGATGTCCTGGTGCTGAAGAAAAGTAACTTCGAAGAGGCTCTCCAGGCTCACCCCAACATGCTGGTTGAATTCTGTGAGTAAGGCGAGCTTGTTTGGGTCTCCGCGGCTAACTCTGGCTAGCTAGCTGGCGCTCGCGGCTGCAGAGCTAGCTAACTTAGACTGGTGGCGGTTAGCATCAAACTTTGACACTTGAGGCAAGTTGCTGCCGACAGCCGCTAAACGCAGCTCCGGGATCGGTTGGGCATCCGTGCGCGTTGTTCACCAACCTCTCCGCCGTTCCCACTTTTACCGAGACAAACATTAAATGCCTGCGTTTTGTTTGTGCGGCTTCACGTTTAAAGAAAAAGGCACATTAGCATCCCAGGATGGCCAGGGATTTATTTATTTATTTATTACATTTTTATTTTTTATTACGGCACTTCTTAACTTTATTTGCTGATTAAGAATATACTTTTTCTTCGTGTTCATAAAAAATTAAATTTTATTCCCTGTTTGGGATAACTTGGTTCGCGTGACGCTCTGGGAACCGCTGTGCGCGTGCATTGACGTTAAAAAACGTTGGCCGTTGGCGTGAGTTAATGAAGTCTGACTAAAATCTGCTAAGTTTCGATTATTTGCTGTGGTTTCGCAGGCAGACTTTCGCTTTTCCCGCTTCCCTCCGGACGCCTTTAAGTCGCCACTAGTCTGGGCTTGAACTTGGATCTTATTATGGGCCATTAACCGGATTATCGTCGGTGTTTGCACAGATTTGAACAGGCTAAATATTGGGAGCCCCCGGGTCCACCTCGCGCGCTGTGTGACACACGTTGGGCCCAGTTAGGAGCGGCCCGGAGCCGGGATGTCCAATGGGGGATTGGGATGGGAGGGACCAGGGCGGGATCCAGGCGGAGGTGTGGGGCTAAGTTGACGTGTACTTTGCAAAAGTTTATCTGTGTTTGCTTTTAAATTGAGTGGACTTGGACAAGGAAGTCTTAATTCATTGACGAGAAGTGGGGATGACGCAACCAGGGCTCATTTGCTCGACGTGTCACTCCTGATTGGGGTCAGATTGTGTGTCAGACTTCAGAAAGTTCACTTGGAGGCCTTAAAGTGCACATTAAGATGTGACTGAACAAAATTAAAGTTATTCTCTGGGTTTTTACCATTTTAACCCTGATCATCAGAATTCACTTGAACATGAACTTCACTTGAGATAAGATTAGACACAAGCTTTACATTATTTTTTAGTAGCAATTAGCACATATTGTGGCACTTTTTAAGATAAAAGTGTTCAAAAGTTGATCTTTCTTGGTGTTGTGTTGTAAACTGAGTTGTATAATTACTTGGGGTCCCTCTTTAGTTCCCTTCTTTAATTTTGAACTCATTCTGCTGTCCTAATATCTTAATTTTTTTTTTTTAAAGTATGCTCTTTTAATCTATTTAAAAAGATTCACTTTAGAGATGATGGCTCAGAATGTAAAATTACCTTTTTGTTTTAAAACTGTAGTTGTTTTGGGTGTTTTTTTTGTCTTTGTTTTGCTTGTTTTTGCCAATAAGATGAGCTCTATGAATGCATTCTATACCCATTTCTACTCACAACTCTTTATGTTATATGAAGTCCTTTTTTCTTTTTTTAAATGCATCTTTGACTGACTATGAGCTGCGGCCCTAACCCGTCTGTGGCCCCTCAGATGCACCGTGGTGCGGCCACTGCAAGGCCCTGGCTCCAGAGTACGCCAAGGCCGCCGGCATGCTGAAGGCGGAGGGCTCGGCGCTCCGCCTGGGGAAGGTCGACGCCACCGAGGAGACGGAGCTGGCCCAAGAGTACGGCGTGCGGGGGTACCCCACCATCAAGTTCTTCAAGGGTGGAGACAAAGAGTCTCCCAAAGAGTACTCGGGTGAGTAGTTCTGCTAGCCGGAGCTGGAAAATGAACCGACTAGGGTTGTCAAAAGTATCAATACTAAAATGTTTGATCCAGATACGATACTCATTTTCAAAGGTAACGATACCACCCCCCTTTCTCTCCGATTTATTTATTTACGTTGCTTATGATCATTAACGTGACGTTAGCCTTGAATTGCTAGCTGCGCTAATGGCTAATAATAACACGCCAACATTAATCAAGTCCGTCTGGCTGCAGACTGCAGAAAGCCAAGGATGGAGATCCAACTCCCCCACATCCAAGTCGGCCATTTTGATTAGGTCACCAATAGGAAGATCCCAGGCAAGAAAATCCTAATTGCTTCATGGCAATATAGACGTTAATTTAAAAATAGTGAAATGAATCTTGCAAACACTGAATTAAACTCTAAACATGACATTATGTTAAAATTGTTGATGTTAAATAGGTTTGTAGAATAAGTCCCAACAAGTTTGACCAAAAAATATTTATCACAATTATGAAGGATGGAGGGTTAGGTTTAGGGTCATTAATGTGGGCTACCGGCCACCATAACACCAGTAACGGGTCAGTTTGAAACCAAAGACACTAACCTGTCAAAATTCAGTTACATTTTGGGGTCGTTGTTTTTATCCTTGTGGTATCGAAAAGGGAATCGAATATTTTCCTGAGTATCGCTATCGAGTTGAAAGTTTTAGTATCGTGACAACCCTAGCACTGACGTGCTTTGTTGCTCTATTATGAAATGAGTCGTTTAACCCCGTTCATCATCTGTCTCCACTCCCCGGCTTTCTAAACGTGCTGTACCCCGTTTTGAAGCGGTAAAATAATGCTGACTCGCGTATTGAATAACTGAAAACTAGAAGGAACGTCACTACTTGACGCGGGGGAAACACGAGCTGTGCAGCAGCATGGGGGGAGCCAGCCAATGGGCTGAAGGGGGCGGGGCCTCCTCCACACATTCCCCTGGTGCTGACGCCCAGCCCAGAAAACATATGTGCATCTCCTCACGTCGCCCGGCTCCATTTGGGCCAGAAGGGGAGACGAGGTTTGGAAGTGCTTTTGAGGAAATGACTAGTCTGAGATAAATCCAACCTTTTGAGGCTTCTGTGTCCCACACAGGGCCTGAGCTCAGAGCTCCACACGGCTACTCTTTGTCCCACTAGTCTTCAGGTTCAAATGAACTTTGAAGATGGTTTTTAACTCTCTATGGCACGGTGTAGCCCTCAGGCAACAAAGCACAAATCCAGACTTTTATCTTTATGTGGAGAAAGAAGAAGAGATGTAAGAAAAACATAAGAAATGTCAATTTTAAATGATTGTCCAGATGTTTCTTGAATGTTAAAGAACTTCCTGGTTAAACATGCTGTGTGCAACTTGTTTATCTTTGTCTAAATGAACTAGTTTTCATTGCAATTCTCAGGTTTTAGGATGACTATATGAGCTCCCAAAAAAGGGATGAGATTTTTTCCCCTACAAATAAAAAGTCATGTCGCAGAGGGTTAATCAGCTCTGGGGACTCTGCCTAACCTTTAAAAACCTTTTGATCAGGTTCAAATGGTTTTTAATCAGCTATGGAGATTCTGCCTAAATTAAAAAAATATATATATTTTTTAAAAATGTTTTCTGGTGGTTCTTTGAAAGCGAATTCAAACACGCATCAGCAGAAGTGGAAAAAGCAGTTGGCCACAAAATGCAGAAGTGTCCTTTTTCCATTTAAAAGGAGCTGAAACGTTCACACCAACATCTTCCGTTGGACCACCGAGACTCTGCACGTTCAGTGTTTCCTTCTAAGGGCTAAACTTGACGTTCTTGACCCTTTGTGTTTGGCAGCTGGCAGACAGGCCGATGACATCGTCAACTGGCTGAAGAAGCGCACGGGGCCGGCCGTCACCACGCTCACGGAGGTCACCGAGGCCGAGTCTCTGATCGCCGACAACGAAGTGGCAGTCATCGGCTTCTTCAAGGTTCGAGTCTAAAGAGTTTGATTCTGCTCCGTTTGTCTCTGTTAGGGACGTCCCGATCCAGCTTTTTTCACTCCTGATCCCGGACTATCAGAGCATGTGTTAAAGTTTAAAGTTATTTATCTACTTACTTGGGTATCAGACTCATGTTGAACTGGGATTTACTCTGATAACAACTTAATGGTTAGGACACAGACCTGTGGGTTAGCAGATGCTAATGCTAACTCTAATGCTCGTGTGGGATCGGACTTAAAAAAACAACTGGATCTGGAGTCTGGATCCGCATTTTATCCTGATGGCCCATCCAGATATCGGATCGGGACCAGCCTAGTTCATTTGCCACCTAAACCCTTAAATTGTCTTCTCACCCCCCTCAAAACAAACGTAACAGTAAGGGGTTGAAATTCGACATCTGATCCAGTTATCGGATCGGGACCAGCCTAGTCTCTGTGGACCTTAAGCTGCGAGGCCTGTGTGTTTTTATACTTAAGTTTCTCATATTAAAGGCTTGTAACGTATCTAACAACTCACAATTAGCTTAGTGTTATCTAAAAGTCTGTTTTTGTGTTTTCTCTTAATGGAGGACGCCTCATCTGCCGACGCCAAAGCCTACGAAAAGGCGGCCGAGGCCACAGACGACATCCCCTTCGCCGTGACCGCCAGCGACGCCATCTTCTCAAAGTTCGAGGTCTCCAAAGATGGCGTCGTCCTTTTCAAGAAGGTGACCCAGAGTTGTGGCCATGGGGGGGGGGGGGGGGGGGTGGCAATGCTAGCTAAGGCCCGATTATATAAGTGGCTTCTGGGTCTCTTGCATAATTCGAGATATTTGGTCATCTGGACGCTCGTCCCCACTTATGAAACAAACACATGTTTAAGCGTTTAGGCCAGAGTTGCTGAAAACTCCCCGCAGGTTTTCTGATCGACGTCTTTTCAGGTAACATGATGCTGCAGACTGCTCCACTATTCAGGGCTAATCTTGGCCTGTCTGAGGTCACTTAATATTTTACACATTTGCTGACCTCTGAGCCAGCGTGTGGTCTTTCTGCCAAGTAGTTCATGTTGGCTAATCGCTGAGGGATGAATGGATTGAACAGATTTCTTCCTTTTTGAGCCCAAATGGACCTTTTTTTTTGTTGGCTAAAGAGAAATAGTCCAACACAACAGAGGCAATAGCAGGATTTGGGCTTAAACGGCTGACTTGAGATGGAATGGAGGTTTTTTTTATCGTGAAGGTGGACCTCAGTAACTTGTAACCTCTCTGAGTGGGGTATGTGAAAGAGTAAGGGTTATTAAAGGGCATGAGCAATGGATTAATCAGGACTGAGATTGAGCTTTTACATCATAGAAACTCTTCAGGTTTCTGCCGTTAAAAAAATATATATATACATTTTTGGCCGGCTTATATGACCAAATCTGATCAAAAGTTTCAGTGTGTATAGATGTAATTTATTGATGTAGCCTGGTTGTGCTTAAGTTCACATGTCGATGTTCCACTTTTCCCCCTGACGGCATGTTTTTTCCTCATGCTGCTGAATACCGATGAGGAAAGGAGATCCTTGGCATGTTGAACTTGCTTTAGAAAAAAGGAAACAGAGTGCCTGCGTCCTGCTTATCAGCAGTTCGGTATCTCAGTTGGTTTGTTAAAGCGGGTTAAAGTCCAAAGTGTTGGTCAGACGAGGGCAGAAGCAGCGGTTTAACTGTGAGGGCTTTGTACCGTCGGACACCTCCTGGAGTCTGTTCTTCAAACGGGGGGGTTCAAGATGGCCGATGGTGATCGGTTTATGGGGGCCTTGTTACCCCAGTATGAAGCAGCTCTAAATATCTGGGTGGTCATGCGCTCTGACCCCCAGCTGCCATTTTTTTTTTTGGCCCCATTCAGGTGGTAACTTTCCTCTCTCAGCACTGACATGTGGCAGCAAACTCACCCAAAGCAGGAGATGGGTTTTCATACATGGGGGGGGTACTTGTTTATTGGTTGGAGGTTCAGTTTCAGGGCCCAGAAGGCTGTGGGCCTCCAGCCAAATGTCCACTCTATTGTGTGCCAGTAAGGGCTGCTTGGCAGATCTGCCCCCTGCTATTCCTGATGCCCAATGAAAGCCTGTCCGGCCTGTGGGGGGGCGGGGGGGTTAAGTGGTTCTGGTAAATGTGTGGGGCGTTCACAGGCAGACTCTCCGACACCTGGTGGATGTTTGTCTGAGTGTTTCTATGTTTCTCTGCAGTTCGACGAGGGCCGGAATACCTTCGATGGCGAGATGACCAAAGAAAGCATCCTGGCCTTCGTTAAGTCCAACCAGCTGCCCCTGGTCATCGAGTTCACTGAGCAGGTAACCGGAATAATAGAATAACCATTAGGGTTGTCACGATACTAAAATGTTCAAATTGATACCGATACTCAGGAAAATACTCGATGCCACAAAGATAAAAACAAAGACCCAAAAATGTATCTGAATTTTGGATGGGGGTGGGGGGGTGGTATCATTAGCTTTGAAAATGAGTATCGTATCCGGATACAACGTTTTAGTATCAATACTTTTTTGAGTATTTAAACTTCTGACAGCCCCAGCGTCCACACAAGTTGACCCTTTGTGTCTTTGCTTCTGCAGACCGCCCCAAAAATATTCGGTGGAGAGATCAAGTCCCACATCCTGATGTTTCTGCCCAAAGCTGCCTCCGACTTCCAGGACAAAATGGACCAGTTTAAGAAAGCCGCGTCGGGATTCAAAGGTCAGGTAGGTCAACCATCAGTGGACAGGAAAGCTAACTGGACATTAGAGAAAAGGTCCCAGTCGTAGTTTTCCAGGCTTTATGAGGGTCTCCCAGATTCCTGCTGCCCACAGCCAAAGAGGAGCTCCTGGGGGCTCACAGGCAAGGCTTTGTGAGCCAGAGAAGGATTTTTTTATTTTTTATTTAACCTTTTATTTAACCAGGAAGTCTCATTGAGATTCAGAATCTCTTTTTCAAGAGAGACCTGGCCAAGGTAGCAGCCAAACCACAGGAACAAAATACACATTAACTACATATTACATTTTTCATAATAAAATCAGAGCAGTGTGTTAAAACACATTGAGCATCTAAAAAAAAAAAAAAAAAGCTCCTCTGAGGAGGAGATGGCAGAGCTGTGGTCCTGAGCCCGTTTGACCTCCTCCCTCTCTGTCCAGATCCTCTTCATCTTCATCGACAGCGACGTGGACGACAACCAGCGAATCCTGGAGTTCTTCGGCCTGAAGAAAGAGGAGTGCCCCGCCGTCCGCCTCATCACCCTGGAGGACGAGATGACCAAGTACAGGCCGGAGAGCAAAGACATCACGGCCGAGAGCATCACCCAGTTCTGCACGCTGTTCGTGGAGGGAAAACTTAAGGTGAGGGGTCTGGTTTATCTCAGTCCTGAGATAGATTTAGTTAGACTTCCTTTATTGTCATTGCACAAAAAACACAAGGTGAATTTTGACAACAAAATGTCGATTACTTGGCTACCAGTGTGACAGAGCTAAGACCTTATTCCTGCACAATAAATATGTTTTCTATAACTAAGCGCAAACGGCTAGCTACAGTGGTCTGCAAAAGTTTGGGCAACCTTGTTCATTTCAATGATTTTCATTCATAAATCATTGGTTCTTAGGATAAAAAAAAAATCAGTTAAATATATCGTATAGGAGACAAAAACTGTGATATTTGAGAAGTGAAACGAAGTTTATACCATTTACAGGAAGTGTGCAATAATTGTGTTAACAAAATTAAGCATGTGCGTAAATTTGGGCACCACAATAAATAAAAAAAAACATTATTTAACTAACTTTTTTTAATCCTAAGCACCAATGATTTATGAAGGGAAATCATGGAAATTAACAAGTTTGCCCAAACTTTTGCAGACCACTGTATATACAGGGTAAAGAATTGTATATATACACATATATATTGAGTTTTTGCAAAGAAACATCAATAAATATGTGGAGGTGGAGGAGTGTTATGTGGCGTTAAGCAGTCTGATGGCCAGGGGGAAGAAACTGTTCAGTAGTCTGCAGACCCACAACAATTTAACACAACTGCCCCCCCCTCCCACAGCCCCACCTCATGAGCCAGGACATCCCCGAAGACTGGGACAAAACCCCCGTCCGGGTGTTGGTGGGCAAGAACTTCGAAGAGGTCGCGTTTGATCCTACAAAGAACGTGTTTGTGGAATTCTGTAAGTCGCCTTTCTGCTCTTCACCCGTTTTTACTCCTTTAGGACTAAACTAAATCACATCCTGAGAGAGAGGGATGTTTCTAAGACCCTTCTATGTTTGTGGTTAAGTTTGGTTGCTGGGGCTTCAAACGGTTTTTCTTCTGCCTGAAACCTGAATCGTGCTAAGCCCCCTCCAAATATCCAGGAGCTCATTCTCCAGGCAGCTTGTAGCCAGCCAACCCCCCCCCCACCCATTTTAAACTCTAAATTAATTTGCCACCAGTCACTAATGCTGCGAGGATCTCAGTAAATATAGCGGCAGGATTATTTCGGTGGCCGCCCGGGTTTAAATCGGGCTCCACTTTGGGAGGAATTTTCCATTTCTGGCTGCTGTCTGGCGGTCAAAGAGAGAGAGGGGGGGGGGGGGGGGGCTTTCCCTGGCAGGTGGGAGCCGGTTCAGGGGGTTTGAACCCGGTTAAACTGAATGAGAGCGTCAGGCTGGAGGTCCTGCTAAGGGACGTCCCCATCCAGCTTTTTTCCCATCCGATCTGAGTTTGTGTTAAAGTTTAAAGTTATTTATCTACTTACTTGTCAGACTCATGTTGAACAGGGATTTACTCTGATAACAACTTAATGGTTAGGACACAGACCTGTGGGTTACAGACGCTAATGCTAACTCGTGTGGTATCGGACTTTTTTAAAAAAACAACTGAATTTTAAATTCTTTGGCTTTTTGATTCCATTCCCTCCTTGGACTCGTCAGCCTCTGTAAGAGTTGTGTTTTCCCCTGGAAAAGATGTGTCCCTGAAGGCAGCACAGGTTGCTGTACAGTCTCAGAGGAGGCTCTTCCTGTTCCACTTCTCAAATCAAAGATCTGGGTCCTGGATGTTCAGAGCAAAACGGCTCAGGCCAAAGGCCCTGAACCCCGAGACCGAGAATTTTTTGGGGTTTTACGCTCAGGAATGTCACCAGATTTTTGCGTTTAAGAGGG
>CAJRST010006158.1:0-10879 GCA_907169785.1 Menidia menidia | reverse complement strand
CTAGCTGGCTAGCTGTATGATAACGTTAGCTAAAGCTAACCTAGCTGGCTAGCTGTATGCTACATGCTAGCATAAAGGCTCAGCTCAGGATTCTGACTCTGGAATAATAAATAATAGTAGATGAAGTGCTGTTGGTTGCTAATGCAGATGTAGTTTTCTGTTTTTGTAAACACCTGTATGGCCTTTCACACATTTAAATAATATAAACAATATCTATCCAACTTTTGACTGCCTTTTTTAATATACTCAGTACTTGTACTTTTACTTATACTTGTACTTTCGATACTTGAGTAGCAATTTTTGAAATACTTGCAATAATTAAGTACAAAAAAAATTGAGTACTTCCGTACTTCCACTTAAGTATGGAGTTGAAAGAACAAATCAAATTTACTCACGTGAATTTTTTTATATAATACTTGTACTTCTACTCCAGTACTTTATACATCTCTGCTTTAGCATGACTCAACAAGTGTGATGTTTCTACAAAAATGCTCTTTAATAAGAGCTTAAAACGCCATTATTGCATCGTTTCATGGCTCTAAAAGCCTGAGAAAAGTCAGATGAGGATGATGATTTCAAAAGAGTGGAGCCGGTCCAACACTCAGCGTTCGTCTCAGGGACTCTGAAAAGGGGATTTTAGGACTTTGTTCACTTTTTTCCATCAAGGACGCTCATTTTCAGTTAGTTTGATCCGTTTGTAGCCTCAAAGACGGAGGATCGAAAGCCTGAGAGAGTGAGTCACTACAGAGGAAGCCGCTTTTTATCAAGGTCGAATACTTTAAAAAAAAAAAGAGGAACAAACTACAAAGGAGGCCAAGGTAGCATTTTACTGCGTGTGTCTGGTACAAAGTTTCTGTTCTCAGAGGCTATGAATTAATGGATTAGTGGAGAAGTTTTATAAAACAGGTTGTTTCTTATGCGGGGAAGCTGTGAGACACCTCATGAATGCTCATAATCTAAAGTTTCCCTGTGGGGAATAATGATAATAATAATATATAATAATAATATATATATATAATAATTATGTAATTCTGTAATAATATATATAATAAATCAGTGTTGTATAGTAAATCAATTATATCTATATAATAAATGATTTATAATAATATATGATAATAATATTATATAATAATGATATAATAATAATAATAATAATAATAATAATAATAATAATAATAACAGCCCCGAATTAGATCCCATCCCCTCATTCTGTATTTACTGAGGACTTCATACTAGGGTTGTCAAAGGTATCGATACTAAAACGTTGTATCCAGATACGATACTCATTTTCTCTCTGATTTATTTATTTATTTACGTTGTTTTATGATCATTAACGTGACGTTAGCCTTGAATTGCTAGCTGCGGCTAACGGTTAATAATAACACGCCAACATTAATCAAGTCCGTCTGGCTGCAGACTGCAGGAAGCCAAGGATGGATATCCAACTCCCCCACATCCAAGTCGGCCATTTTGATTAGGTCACCAATAGGAAGATCCCAGGCAAGAAAATCGTAATTGCTTCATGGCAATATAGACATTCATTTAAAAATAGTGAAATGAATCTTGCAAACACTGAATTAAACTCTATCCATAATATTATGTTAAAATAGTGGATGTTAAATAGGTATGTACAATAAGTCCAAACAAGTTTAACCCAAAAAATATTTATTTCTCACAATTTTGAAGGGTGGAGGGTTAGGGTTAGGGTCAAGATCTAGGGTCAGGGTTTGGGTCAGGGTCAGGATCATTAATGTGGGCCACCATAACATCAGTAACAGGTCAGTTTGAAACCAAAGACACTAACCTGTCAAAATTCAGTTAAATTTTGGGGTTTTTATCCTTGTGGTATCCAAAACGGTATCGAGTATCGAATATTTTCCTGAGTATCGGTATCGAGTTGAACATTTTAGCATCGTGACAACCCTGCTTAATACTGAGCAAAGCACAATAAGTCAGACAAGCTCTCCAAACCCAGAGAGAAGAGGAGCTCCTCTAAGTTTTGCTGTGTTTGGAGGACAAATGGAGACGAGTGAAGTGGAGCTGAAGGAAAAAGAAAAAGAAAGCGGTTGTGGGTTCGATGTGGAGATAACAGGACTGACACTGCCTGGGAGAGTGAACACATTTAATGAATAGAGAAGGCTTTCATAGTTGACTAGACTCAATTTTGTCAACACAATTGTTTTGCTGTTTTTTTTTTTCGTTTTTTTTTTCCGCAAATGCAACATGGCCCCCCGAGGAAAAGGTGCCAGGCTCACTCTTCCTCTTCCCTTTTATGTGGAAATGTCATTTCGGGAAAGCCAGAACGGTGAAATAGAGTTAATATCTGCACACGAGGCTGTACGAAAACACCAAATCTGATAGAAACCTGGGAGTAACACACATCTAAAGGCCTACACAACTCAAACCTCACACATCCAGAACCAAACCCTCATTAATAATTTCTCAACTTGACTACTGTCAAACAATATGGTCAAATGCAAAAAGAAAATATTCAGAGAAACTTGAGGTTCAGAGAATTTCCTATTTGAGAAAATGTACAGATGGTGGATGCAAGTCAACTGATTTAAATTACAGGACAAAATAAGACGATGACAGCAAAGATGTTTTTTTTTTTTTATTAATTTATTTACCAAACTTAAGAGAACACGCCAGTGTTGTGTTGACGTGATCAGAGAATATAGGAAGTGAATGAGATCAGAATCAGTGCCGAATCAGAAAGAAAATAGTGAAAACACAAGCCGAAAGTGGAATAACTAAAAGCCTTTAACAGCGTTTAGTTGAGGATTTTCACTGAATTTAACAAGTTTAACAAGTAGAAACCTCTTTTGATCTATTAAGTCAGGGTTATTCAGTGTCATTTTTTTATGGTTTTCTGGAGTTAAAAAGAAATTGTTGAATTTCAAACTGCCAATGAACTAAAAGTAAAAAAAAGGTGGAATTTTTACTTAATAAAAACTGACACTGAAATTGAAATAGGAGAGGCTGAGAGAGTCTATGTTGCTATGGACACAGGAGTCTCCAAAGGTTCCGGAAAGAACCGGTTCTTTCCGGAACCTTCCAGATTCTGATGGAATTCTTAAACCGGAAGTAGTTCTATATTCATTAAACTACCTATCTTGGCTTTTCCTTTATTAGGATTTGAATGGGAAAGCTTATTTTTATCTCTTCCAGGAGTAAGAGCTCACCTTTAAGAATGATAATAACTGTGATAGTACTTGTGGCTTCACACTCCTGGAAGACTAAAGATCAAAAGAGGTTTCTACCTTCATTAAGGGCCTGAAATCGATCCAGTTATCACATTTCTATGACAGAAATATGAATTTCAGAACAAGATTACAGATTTTTTAAAATCCTAATTGAAATGTGACCTTACATTTTGGGAGTATCATATTAAGATTAACTTGAGAACACTTGTGTTGGGGAATTTTACCCCAAATTATTATGGTTTTGGAGATTTTACTGTTTGATTTGTGTTTTGATGTGTGTTCTGGGGCAAATAAACAAAAAGATTGAGTAGACAAAAAAAGGATTGTTGGTTTAATTGAGTGGAGTTTCTGGAAGAGGTCGGACTCCTGTTGGATCACTTAAAACACTGGAGAAAGCGTTTCTGGATGGATTTCCTCCTCTGTTTCTGTTCTGAGATGTTCCTCATCCGTTGTTCCACATCTTGGATTCTCTCCATGAGTCTTTCTGTGTCCCTCTCCTCTTCATTTTGAGCAACGGTCTCCTTCATGGTAGACAAAGACATCAGGAAGGACTTCTCTTCCTGCCACTGTCGTCTCTCTTTTTCCAGAATCTTCCTCGTTTCAGAAACTGCTTCTTTAATGGCGTTCGAAGCTTTGCTTTGTTCCTCCAGAAGTCCGGTTTTCTGCTTCTCCCACTCATGTTTCTGTTGCTTAAAATCCTTTTGAATCTGAATCAAAGTCGCCTTTATTTTCGAGTTTTCCTCCTTCTCTTGATGGAAGCTTTTCTGAACTTCCGCTACTCGACGCTTTTCAGCTTCCAGAGCTGTTTCCAGGTTTTGGATTTGGTCTTTGTGTAGTTTTTCCTTCTTTTCTATTTCCAGGTAGAAGGAGGCCATTTCTTTTCCCTTTTCAGTTTTCAGATTCTTCAACTTGTTCCTGAGTTGCTCCGTCTCTTTCTTCAGACCCGTGTGTTTAGCGGTGACGTTAGCTAGCTGGTTTTTCAGATCGCTCTGCGTTTTAAATAGCTTATCCTTCGTTTTTTCGTTTTCGGCCTCTAACTGAGCCACGGAGGTTTCCTTCTCCTGTCGGAAACTTCTCCGATCTTCATCCGCCCGACGCTTTTCAGCTTCCAAAGCCGTTTCCAGATGTTGGACCTTCTCAGCCGTGTCCACGACGAGTTCCTCCTTCTTTTGAAGCTCTAGTTGGAGGAGGGATATTTCCTTATCTTTGACATCTCTCTGATGGTTTAACATGTTGTAGAGATCCTCCAACTCATCCTTCAAAGCTGTGTGTTCATCTACGACCCTTTGGAGCTCGATCTGTAGCATAGCCACCGAGTTCTCAGCTTCCTTCCTCTTTATTTTCTCATTCTGGACATCCTCTTCCAGCTGAATCTCCTTTTGGGAGGCCTTGTGCAGCAGGGAATTGATCTTCTTGATCTCCTTCTGCAAATCGGCGTTGTTGTTTTGGGGGGTTGAGATTTTTTTTCCCTCCTCGTCACGCAGAGTTTTGTCAACGTCTTGGTTTGAGATCGTCGTTTGGTTTTCTTTTGCAGGTTTCTGATTGGTTGGAGTCTGTGGTTGATGAAGGTTTAAAATGGGGCGAGGATCTTCGGTTGGGGGAGGATTTGAACCAGTAGTTGGTGTTTCTGGGGCTGAAGCTAATTCGACAGAAGCTGGAACATGGGATCCAGCCTGGGAGTCTTTGATGGCCGTCTCAAGCTTTTCCTCAAGCTTTTCCTGGACTCCTCGACCAACTTCGGTTTGTGTTTGTGGTTTCTTCGGTGCCCAAACCGGAGTTGGTTTTGGCTGTGAGGATACACTGGCTCTCACCTTCTGGGCGTAAGTCGCCGGTTGCTCGTCTCTGATTGGCTGGGCGGCCTCGACCGTCCCAGGAGTGTTTTTCACGATCAGACCGAAGGTGAACGAGACGGGATTCCTGAGCTTTTTGGTTTTGTTTTTCTTCCCTTTCTCCGTGTTTTGGGTCTTCTCATTGAGCCCCCTGGGTTGGTCAGGTTGCTCCCTTTGAAGAAAGGGAAAATGTTCATCCATGACCAAGGTGGAAGCCGGTTCCTCAGGGAATTCACAAGCCTGGTTTTGGGCTGGTTCCTGGTTGTTTTGAGGCAATCCAGCGTTTGTGAATTCAAATGTAACTTTTTTCCAAGGTGATTTTTGAGCTGGAGCCAATACTTGATCTTCCTCGGTGCGATTATCAGCACTCGGGGTGACGTTTTCAGGTTGTCTAGTGGATTCGTTAGTGGTTTTCCCAGTAGATTCCATCGTGTAAAGGTAGATTTCTTCAATGATTTCTCAAAGTGGATCTGAAATTGATGCGTGATAACAGGTGTGTTCGCTCTCAGGTGAGTTCGATCTCTGTGGAGTTCTCAGTTTAGGGTTCTATATATATCATAGTCAATGATGTCACGAATGATGTCACAAATGATGTGAGGAATGATGTCACGAATGATGTCAAAGGAGAGACTCCGCCCCCATCATCAGAAACGGGGGTGGAGACCTAACTGAAGTTGCCTAGCAACGCACCCAAGCTTAGTTGCTTGGTTACGAGAATGCTTTAAGACATCAGGCGTCTTCTCACTTTTGCTAATATCTTCCACCATTTTTTATTCACTACATTTTTTTGCAATGAGTAAGGTCTCTTTTTTTCACACAAGCTATCTTTTCAACCTTTTAATTACTTTTTTTTTGGTGATATATTTGTTGATCTCATTTAAATGAATGGAGAAACCTTCAAATCCTTAAAGTAACTTTGACCTCTTTGAGCTCTAACTACTTCAGCATACTTCCCTCCATTATCTTATCCACTTATTCCCCTAATGGGGTCATGGGGGGACGGTCTATCCAGTCCATCACAGGGACACACAGAGACACACAAGGACCAACAACCACACACACTCACACTAAGGGCAGTTTGGAGTCCAACCAACCTAACATACAGGTTTTTGGACGGTGGGAGGAAGCCGGAGAACCCGGAGAGAACCCACAGACACAGGAGAACATGCAGACTCCACCCAAAAAGGTCCTGGTTCCCCCGGGACTCCAACCCAGAACCCTCTGGTCCTGGTTCCATGTGCGTGTGTATTGGGAGAAGTTTGAGGGTAGAAAGGAAAGGAGTCATGTGCAAAACTCAAGCTACTACAGCAAATGTCATGATTCAGAAAAAATCTCCTTTTGGGCAAACTCCTTCAACTCACTACCACAATCCTTCAACTTAGATTTACGGGAAAATCTGACAGTTTCAAGGAAATTAGCTGGTAGATTTAGAGATGAAGTCTGTATTTGATGCTACACACCCAATGTTGGAAGCACTTTGATGAACCGGCAGAATATCATAAGCAGAATAAAACGTTTAAAATATCAGAATGAGGATTCTTAATTAGCGTTGTTGGTTGGTATTCATTCTGTGTGACTGTCTTTGGGTGGTCTTTGTTCCACTTCCACGTCTGGCTTACAGGAGACTAATGAACCGGTAAAATATCCACCTTTTGAGCATCTTAAAGCATTCGAATCTTCATAGTTTTTGTTTTTCTATGCAATCGTAGCATCGTAGCTTCCCCTGAAAAGAGACAGATGTGCTGTTCTTCCCTCCGGGTCGTGTTTTGCCTCCATTTTTTGGCTCTGACGCCACAGTCGGTCGCACATGCCTCGCCGACACTTGTTTGCGTCTGTGTTTGGCCTCATTACTAAAACATCAGGCCCATTGAATTAATGCTCCTTGACAGTCCCGCCTGGCCTCCCGTTGAATTGACATTCCTCCAGGATCTGGACCGAGCCTTCCTCTGCCTGTCTGCCTCTCAGACCACTTCTCTCTCAACTGCTTCCCACCGATGCCCTTTCATGCGCATCCTGTTCACTTATTATTTAACCCTTTAAAGCCTGATCCAAGAAAAATAGGAAAAATATTGGATTTTTTTAGTCTGAAGTCTTTCTTTGGCCCCTCAACAACATATGAAGAAAAAAAACAGAAATTATTTTGATCAAATTAGCGTGCAATAAGTCAAAAATATATGTTGGTGTAGTCTTCTACTGGCTGTTATCAGGTATATCTGAAAATATAGTAATATAATAATATAGTAATATCTGAAAAATAGGAAGAATATTGGATTTTTTTAGTCTGAAGTCTTTGTTTGGTCCCTCAACAACATATTAAGAAAAAAAAACAGAAATTATTTTGATCAACTTAGCGTGCAATAAGTAAAAAATATATCTTGGTGTAGTGTTCTACTGGCTGTTATCAGGTATATCTGAAAATATAGTAATATAATAATATAGTAATATCTGAAAAATAGGAAGGATATTGGTTTTTTTTATTTAGTCTGAAGTCTTTCTTTGGCCCCTCAACAACATATGAAGAAAAAAAAACAGAAATTATTTTGATCAAATTAGCGTGCAATAAGTCAAAAACGTATTTCCGTGTAGTCTTCTACTGGCTGTTATCAGGTGTATCTGAATGTGTTCAACAGGGGTTTGAGCAAAGCTTTTACCACTGAATGATGCAAAAAGTCTCAGATCCAAAAGACTTCAGAAACCGTATCAAATATGATATAGCATTATAGGGTTAAAATCTGATAGCATCACACGCCTCCTTAAGCTTCTGTTCAGATGCTGCTCAGCTCCAAGAAGCTCATTAATGTTCCTGCCACCAGTGTTGTTGCTTTTGTTGCTTGTTTTGCTCTTTTTTCTTCCCTGTGTCCTTTTGCTGGACCTCCTACAGGTTCTCCACCCGGATTTAGTCCTTGTTACAGACATTTTACAGACAGCTGGTTCTATGGTCTTGTTGTCTTGGGGGGAATAAAGTATTAAAGAGACTGAATGAGCGGTCAGACATTTATCATCACACAAAATGTTTCTGCTGCAGAAAGAGCAGCTCATCACAAAAAGAAAATCAACTTTCATCAAGGGATTTGTTCTCTCTGCAACAATCTCCTCAATTCTGATCCAAAAATGACCAAAGAATGAAACTAAACAGCCAAAAATCACGTGTGCTGATTTCAGGTTTAGTAAACCAAACCCCAGCTGCTTTAAAATGAGCCCAATAGTTGTTAAACTCCTCTGATAAATAAGGTCAGTTCAAAAGAATCAACAACAAACTCACCAGAGGCCGAAAACTGTAGACATTTTGCCAGAATAATCATTCATTAATCATTAGTCACCATCAACATGGACACTACATACGGGCAATAAGGGACAGATATGAGTACGTTCATGTGTCCTAAGGTCCTTTTTCTGCTCGTGTTTCCTGTGTGGACGATAATAACCGGGGGGGGGGGGGGCAGCCCAGAAGATATATACCCATGACAAACGGAGTTCGAGGCTCTTTGTCGACTGAAACCCAGAGAGAGGTTTTTGTCTGTTAGAGCCCACCTGAAATACTTTGCCTTTGACCAAATAAATATCATTTTTTGTACACTTGATCTACTCTGGTTTATTGTCAGGTTTCCAGCTAAAGAATCGGGCTAACACAGTTCTGTGTTTTCTGTGTGTGTGGCTCTGTTTTCTCCGTGGCCGCACAGTTCGTTAAGCCGGGGGGATTTCCGGGATGTGGTTTGGAGACGTGGATCTGGAGGGGTCAGCGCCTGGAGGGGATTCGTGTTCAGGCATTAACGAAAGGGGGCGGAGCCAGAAACCAGACGGGATCTTTCATCTGCTCCAGCCGTCTGCGTTTTGCTCCCATCAGCCGTCAGGACATCAGGAAAGGTGCTTGTTAACCCGATTCTTTAGTTGGAAACCTGAGAATAAACCGGAGTTTTGATTCTTTTAAACTGACCTTATTTATCAAAGGAGTTTAACAACTGTCGGGATCATTTTAAAGCAGCTGGGGTTTGGTTTACTAAACCTGAACTCATGATTTTTGGCTGTTTCGTGACATTCTGAGTAGATCGAAAGTATATAAAATAACATTTATTGGACACAGTTAAGTGTATCAGCTGAGCTCTAACAGACAAAAACCTCTCTCTGGGTCTCAGTGGGTAAAGAGCCCTTTCAAAATAAAACAGGAAATGACAAGACAACCACGGAGACAGGACAAAAAACACCCAAAAATCCAAAATAACATTTTATTTTGGAGCATTAGCTCCTCCGTTCACTTTCCCTCCCATCCCATCAGCTCTACAGCTTTTTACTGACTTCTTTTGCCTTATTTTCTTCATTTTAAGATTCTCCCGCCCTGTTTTTCTAGTCTCGTCTTTGTTTTAGGTCAAAGAAAAGCATCAGTTCTTCAGACTTCTATGAGGGCTTTTCAGGGTCGCCCTTTTGCTAATGAGCTCTCTAATGCTGACCTCATGTGGAAAAACACCACGTTTTTAAGTTTGTATTAACAAATCAGAAGTTTGTGAACGAGTAAATGCAAAAAACGGTTTGATTAATGAGTTTATTTCAGTTTGGTGCCAGTTCTTTGAGGATTATCTGTAACTGTTCACTTTAGTTTTCTGGCCTTTTGGTGATTTTTCCCTGAGTGAGTTTGTCTCTTCGGTCCTGACCTGTTGAGTATCTAATTGGTAATTGTGTGTTCTCTGAAACAGTTTTTATATCTGCAATCAGAGTTAAAGCTAAACTCTGTGTTTTATAGCTCAAATTTGTGAACATCTGCTCCTTCCGGAGGTTTTGTCACCACTAAAAAACGATAGCTTTCTATCTATTTTAGCTTCATTTTTCTCAAATATCTGTCTTGTGTTGAAAGATTGTGAGTTAATGCGTGTGTAATTGTGCTGAGGACTTTAAAAAAAGCAAGGCCTTCACCCAATGAATGAAACAGTTTTTATATCTGTAATCAGAGTTAAAGCTAAACTCTGTGTTTTATAGCTCACATTTGTGCACATTTGCTACTTCCTGAGGTTTTCTCTGTTTGTCACCACTAAAAAACTATAGCTTTCTATCTATTTCTGCCTCATTTTTCTCAAATATCTGACTTGTGTTGAAAGATTGTGAGTTAATGTGTGTGTAATTGTGCTGATGACTTAAAAAAAAAAGCAAGGCCTTCACCCCATGAATGATAAGAAATACTGCTGGCACTTCATTAAATCTTCCTGTCTGTTGCCGTTTTGCGGTGCATTCGTCAGAATTCGTTCGGATTAGGCTCAAATCTCGATATATTTCTGGGGGTAAGTGTTTCTTTGGCATGCTAGTGCATCATCCTTTGGGATAACAGCTGCCTCTGTCGGAAATCTGCTCGTAAATCTGATGTAAATCAGGTCGTTAGCGGTTACACCTGCCGGCGGTGGAATTACAAATCTGCACAGGAACCGCCTCCCCTTCGTTATTTTCTCAGTTCATTCACGTCTGAGTCCATCCTCTCTCATCCCTCCCGTGTTTTAGTCCACAGCATCGTTTGTTTGCTTGTTTTTTCCTCAGTCAGTTTTCCTTTTTCTGGCCACGGAAAGTCCAGGTGTTGTTTGGATCCTGGGTGGGTGGCGGTTCAAGTCTGAGTCCGTTTAAGAGAATAAAAGATGGAAAACTTATTAAAGGGAAAACGTTGTAAGTGATGGATGGATGGATGGATGGATGGATGGATGGATGGATGAGTAGATGGATGGATGGATGAATGGATGGATGGATGGATGGATGGATGGATGGATGAGTAATTAGATAGGTAGATGAATGGAGGAATGGATGGATGGATGGACGGACGGACAGATAGATAGATAGATAGATAGATAGATAGATAGATAGATAGATAGA
>CAJRST010006147.1:0-10879 GCA_907169785.1 Menidia menidia | reverse complement strand
TCTATCTATCTATCTATCTATCTATCTATCTATCTATCTATCTATCTGTCCGTCCGTCCATCCATCCATCCATTCCTCCATTCATCTACCTATCTAATTACTCATCCATCCATCCATCCATCCATCCATCCATCCATTCATCCATCCATCCATCTACTCATCCATCCATCCATCCATCCATCCATCCATCCATCCATCACTTACAACGTTTTCCCTTTAATAAGTTTTCCATCTTTTATTCTCTTAAACGGACTCAGACTTGAACCGCCACCCACCCAGGATCCAAACAACACCTGGACTTTCCGTGGCCAGAAAAAGGAAAACTGACTGAGGAAAAAACAAGCAAACAAACGATGCTGTGGACTAAAACACGGGAGGGATGAGAGAGGATGGACTCAGACGTGAATGAACTGAGAAAATAACGAAGGGGAGGCGGTTCCTGTGCAGATTTGTAATTCCACCGCCGGCAGGTGTAACCGCTAACGACCTGATTTACATCAGATTTACGAGCAGATTTCCGACAGAGGCAGCTGTTATCCCAAAGGATGATGCACTAGCATGCCAAAGAAACACTTACCCCCAGAAATATATCGAGATTTGAGCCTAATCCGAACGAATTCTGACGAATGCACCGCAAAACGGCAACAGACAGGAAGATTTAATGAAGTGCCAGCAGTATTTCTTATCATTCATGGGGTGAAGGCCTTGCTTTTTTTTTTAAGTCATCAGCACAATTACACACACATTAACTCACAATCTTTCAACACAAGTCAGATATTTGAGAAAAATGAGGCAGAAATAGATAGAAAGCTATAGTTTTTTAGTGGTGACAAACAGAGAAAACCTCAGGAAGTAGCAAATGTGCACAAATGTGAGCTATAAAACACAGAGTTTAGCTTTAACTCTGATTACAGATATAAAAACTGTTTCATTCATTGGGTGAAGGCCTTGCTTTTTTTAAAGTCCTCAGCACAATTACACACGCATTAACTCACAATCTTTCAACACAAGACAGATATTTGAGAAAAATGAAG
The DNA here is from genome assembly GCA_907169785.1 of Menidia menidia. Classification (NCBI taxonomy): domain Eukaryota; kingdom Metazoa; phylum Chordata; class Actinopteri; order Atheriniformes; family Atherinopsidae; genus Menidia; species Menidia menidia. The sequence goes on along the minus strand of CAJRST010006147.1, from coordinate 9,845 downwards.
CTAAAATAGATAGAAAGCTATCGTTTTTTAGTGGTGACAAAACCTCCGGAAGGAGCAGATGTTCACAAATTTGAGCTATAAAACACAGAGTTTAGCTTTAACTCTGATTGCAGATATAAAAACTGTTTCAGAGAACACACAATTACCAATTAGATACTCAACAGGTCAGGACCGAAGAGACAAACTCACTCAGGGAAAAATCACCAAAAGGCCAGAAAACTAAAGTGAACAGTTACAGATAATCCTCAAAGAACTGGCACCAAACTGAAATAAACTCATTAATCAAACCGTTTTTTGCATTTACTCGTTCACAAACTTCTGATTTGTTAATACAAACTTAAAAACGTGGTGTTTTTCCACATGAGGTCAGCATTAGAGAGCTCATTAGCAAAAGGGCGACCCTGAAAAGCCCTCATAGAAGTCTGAAGAACTGATGCTTTTCTTTGACCTAAAACAAAGACGAGACTAGAAAAACAGGGCGGGAGAATCTTAAAATGAAGAAAATAAGGCAAAAGAAGTCAGTAAAAAGCTGTAGAGCTGATGGGATGGGAGGGAAAGTGAACGGAGGAGCTAATGCTCCAAAATAAAATGTTATTTTGGATTTTTGGGTGTTTTTTGTCCTGTCTCCGTGGTTGTCTTGTCATTTCCTGTTTTATTTTGAAAGGGCTCTTTACCCACTGAGACCCAGAGAGAGGTTTTTGTCTGTTAGAGCTCAGCTGATACACTTAACTGTGTCCAATAAATGTTATTTTATATACTTTCGATCTACTCAGAATGTCACGAAACAGCCAAAAATCATGAGTTCAGGTTTAGTAAACCAAACCCCAGCTGCTTTAAAATGATCCCGACAGTTGTTAAACTCCTTTGATAAATAAGGTCAGTTTAAAAGAATCAAAACTCCGGTTTATTCTCAGGTTTCCAACTAAAGAATCGGGTTAACAAGCACCTTTCCTGATGTCCTGACGGCTGATGGGAGCAAAACGCAGACGGCTGGAGCAGATGAAAGATCCCGTCTGGTTTCTGGCTCCGCCCCCTTTCGTTAATGCCTGAACACGAATCCCCTCCAGGCGCTGACCCCTCCAGATCCACGTCTCCAAACCACATCCCGGAAATCCCCCCGGCTTAACGAACTGTGCGGCCACGGAGAAAACAGAGCCACACACACAGAAAACACAGAACTGTGTTAGCCCGATTCTTTAGCTGGAAACCTGACAATAAACCAGAGTAGATCAAGTGTACAAAAAATGATATTTATTTGGTCAAAGGCAAAGTATTTCAGGTGGGCTCTAACAGACAAAAACCTCTCTCTGGGTTTCAGTCGACAAAGAGCCTCGAACTCCGTTTGTCATGGGTATATATCTTCTGGGCTGCCCCCCCCCCCCCCGGTTATTATCGTCCACACAGGAAACACGAGCAGAAAAAGGACCTTAGGACACATGAACGTACTCATATCTGTCCCTTATTGCCCGTATGTAGTGTCCATGTTGATGGTGACTAATGATTAATGAATGATTATTCTGGCAAAATGTCTACAGTTTTCGGCCTCTGGTGAGTTTGTTGTTGATTCTTTTGAACTGACCTTATTTATCAGAGGAGTTTAACAACTATTGGGCTCATTTTAAAGCAGCTGGGGTTTGGTTTACTAAACCTGAAATCAGCACACGTGATTTTTGGCTGTTTAGTTTCATTCTTTGGTCATTTTTGGATCAGAATTGAGGAGATTGTTGCAGAGAGAACAAATCCCTTGATGAAAGTTGATTTTCTTTTTGTGATGAGCTGCTCTTTCTGCAGCAGAAACATTTTGTGTGATGATAAATGTCTGACCGCTCATTCAGTCTCTTTAATACTTTATTCCCCCCAAGACAACAAGACCATAGAACCAGCTGTCTGTAAAATGTCTGTAACAAGGACTAAATCCGGGTGGAGAACCTGTAGGAGGTCCAGCAAAAGGACACAGGGAAGAAAAAAGAGCAAAACAAGCAACAAAAGCAACAACACTGGTGGCAGGAACATTAATGAGCTTCTTGGAGCTGAGCAGCATCTGAACAGAAGCTTAAGGAGGCGTGTGATGCTATCAGATTTTAACCCTATAATGCTATATCATATTTGATACGGTTTCTGAAGTCTTTTGGATCTGAGACTTTTTGCATCATTCAGTGGTAAAAGCTTTGCTCAAACCCCTGTTGAACACATTCAGATACACCTGATAACAGCCAGTAGAAGACTACACGGAAATACGTTTTTGACTTATTGCACGCTAATTTGATCAAAATAATTTCTGTTTTTTTTTCTTCATATGTTGTTGAGGGGCCAAAGAAAGACTTCAGACTAAATAAAAAAAACCAATATCCTTCCTATTTTTCAGATATTACTATATTATTATATTACTATATTTTCAGATATACCTGATAACAGCCAGTAGAACACTACACCAAGATATATTTTTTACTTATTGCACGCTAAGTTGATCAAAATAATTTCTGTTTTTTTTTCTTAATATGTTGTTGAGGGACCAAACAAAGACTTCAGACTAAAAAAATCCAATATTCTTCCTATTTTTCAGATATTACTATATTATTATATTACTATATTTTCAGATATACCTGATAACAGCCAGTAGAAGACTACACCAACATATATTTTTGACTTATTGCACGCTAATTTGATCAAAATAATTTCTGTTTTTTTTCTTCATATGTTGTTGAGGGGCCAAAGAAAGACTTCAGACTAAAAAAATCCAATATTTTTCCTATTTTTCTTGGATCAGGCTTTAAAGGGTTAAATAATAAGTGAACAGGATGCGCATGAAAGGGCATCGGTGGGAAGCAGTTGAGAGAGAAGTGGTCTGAGAGGCAGACAGGCAGAGGAAGGCTCGGTCCAGATCCTGGAGGAATGTCAATTCAACGGGAGGCCAGGCGGGACTGTCAAGGAGCATTAATTCAATGGGCCTGATGTTTTAGTAATGAGGCCAAACACAGACGCAAACAAGTGTCGGCGAGGCATGTGCGACCGACTGTGGCGTCAGAGCCAAAAAATGGAGGCAAAACACGACCCGGAGGGAAGAACAGCACATCTGTCTCTTTTCAGGGGAAGCTACGATGCTACGATTGCATAGAAAAACAAAAACTATGAAGATTCGAATGCTTTAAGATGCTCAAAAGGTGGATATTTTACCGGTTCATTAGTCTCCTGTAAGCCAGACGTGGAAGTGGAACAAAGACCACCCAAAGACAGTCACACAGAATGAATACCAACCAACAACGCTAATTAAGAATCCTCATTCTGATATTTTAAACGTTTTATTCTGCTTATGATATTCTGCCGGTTCATCAAAGTGCTTCCAACATTGGGTGTGTAGCATCAAATACAGACTTCATCTCTAAATCTACCAGCTAATTTCCTTGAAACTGTCAGATTTTCCCGTAAATCTAAGTTGAAGGATTGTGGTAGTGAGTTGAAGGAGTTTGCCCAAAAGGAGATTTTTTCTGAATCATGACATTTGCTGTAGTAGCTTGAGTTTTGCACATGACTCCTTTCCTTTCTACCCTCAAACTTCTCCCAATACACACGCACATGGAACCAGGACCAGAGGGTTCTGGGTTGGAGTCCCGGGGGAACCAGGACCTTTTTGGGTGGAGTCTGCATGTTCTCCTGTGTCTGTGGGTTCTCTCCGGGTTCTCCGGCTTCCTCCCACCGTCCAAAAACCTGTATGTTAGGTTGGTTGGACTCCAAACTGCCCTTAGTGTGAGTGTGTGTGGTTGTTGGTCCTTGTGTGTCTCTGTGTGTCCCTGTGATGGACTGGATAGACCGTCCCCCCATGACCCCATTAGGGGAATAAGTGGATAAGATAATGGAGGGAAGTATGCTGAAGTAGTTAGAGCTCAAAGAGGTCAAAGTTACTTTAAGGATTTGAAGGTTTCTCCATTCATTTAAATGAGATCAACAAATATATCACCAAAAAAAAAGTAATTAAAAGGTTGAAAAGATAGCTTGTGTGAAAAAAAGAGACCTTACTCATTGCAAAAAAATGTAGTGAATAAAAAATGGTGGAAGATATTAGCAAAAGTGAGAAGACGCCTGATGTCTTAAAGCATTCTCGTAACCAAGCAACTAAGCTTGGGTGCGTTGCTAGGCAACTTCAGTTAGGTCTCCACCCCCGTTTCTGATGATGGGGGCGGAGTCTCTCCTTTGACATCATTCGTGACATCATTCCTCACATCATTTGTGACATCATTCGTGACATCATTGACTATGATATATATAGAACCCTAAACTGAGAACTCCACAGAGATCGAACTCACCTGAGAGCGAACACACCTGTTATCACGCATCAATTTCAGATCCACTTTGAGAAATCATTGAAGAAATCTACCTTTACACGATGGAATCTACTGGGAAAACCACTAACGAATCCACTAGACAACCTGAAAACGTCACCCCGAGTGCTGATAATCGCACCGAGGAAGATCAAGTATTGGCTCCAGCTCAAAAATCACCTTGGAAAAAAGTTACATTTGAATTCACAAACGCTGGATTGCCTCAAAACAACCAGGAACCAGCCCAAAACCAGGCTTGTGAATTCCCTGAGGAACCGGCTTCCACCTTGGTCATGGATGAACATTTTCCCTTTCTTCAAAGGGAGCAACCTGACCAACCCAGGGGGCTCAATGAGAAGACCCAAAACACGGAGAAAGGGAAGAAAAACAAAACCAAAAAGCTCAGGAATCCCGTCTCGTTCACCTTCGGTCTGATCGTGAAAAACACTCCTGGGACGGTCGAGGCCGCCCAGCCAATCAGAGACGAGCAACCGGCGACTTACGCCCAGAAGGTGAGAGCCAGTGTATCCTCACAGCCAAAACCAACTCCGGTTTGGGCACCGAAGAAACCACAAACACAAACCGAAGTTGGTCGAGGAGTCCAGGAAAAGCTTGAGGAAAAGCTTGAGACGGCCATCAAAGACTCCCAGGCTGGATCCCATGTTCCAGCTTCTGTCGAATTAGCTTCAGCCCCAGAAACACCAACTACTGGTTCAAATCCTCCCCCAACCGAAGATCCTCGCCCCATTTTAAACCTTCATCAACCACAGACTCCAACCAATCAGAAACCTGCAAAAGAAAACCAAACGACGATCTCAAACCAAGACGTTGACAAAACTCTGCGTGACGAGGAGGGAAAAAAAATCTCAACCCCCCAAAACAACAACGCCGATTTGCAGAAGGAGATCAAGAAGATCAATTCCCTGCTGCACAAGGCCTCCCAAAAGGAGATTCAGCTGGAAGAGGATGTCCAGAATGAGAAAATAAAGAGGAAGGAAGCTGAGAACTCGGTGGCTATGCTACAGATCGAGCTCCAAAGGGTCGTAGATGAACACACAGCTTTGAAGGATGAGTTGGAGGATCTCTACAACATGTTAAACCATCAGAGAGATGTCAAAGATAAGGAAATATCCCTCCTCCAACTAGAGCTTCAAAAGAAGGAGGAACTCGTCGTGGACACGGCTGAGAAGGTCCAACATCTGGAAACGGCTTTGGAAGCTGAAAAGCGTCGGGCGGATGAAGATCGGAGAAGTTTCCGACAGGAGAAGGAAACCTCCGTGGCTCAGTTAGAGGCCGAAAACGAAAAAACGAAGGATAAGCTATTTAAAACGCAGAGCGATCTGAAAAACCAGCTAGCTAACGTCACCGCTAAACACACGGGTCTGAAGAAAGAGACGGAGCAACTCAGGAACAAGTTGAAGAATCTGAAAACTGAAAAGGGAAAAGAAATGGCCTCCTTCTACCTGGAAATAGAAAAGAAGGAAAAACTACACAAAGACCAAATCCAAAACCTGGAAACAGCTCTGGAAGCTGAAAAGCGTCGAGTAGCGGAAGTTCAGAAAAGCTTCCATCAAGAGAAGGAGGAAAACTCGAAAATAAAGGCGACTTTGATTCAGATTCAAAAGGATTTTAAGCAACAGAAACATGAGTGGGAGAAGCAGAAAACCGGACTTCTGGAGGAACAAAGCAAAGCTTCGAACGCCATTAAAGAAGCAGTTTCTGAAACGAGGAAGATTCTGGAAAAAGAGAGACGACAGTGGCAGGAAGAGAAGTCCTTCCTGATGTCTTTGTCTACCATGAAGGAGACCGTTGCTCAAAATGAAGAGGAGAGGGACACAGAAAGACTCATGGAGAGAATCCAAGATGTGGAACAACGGATGAGGAACATCTCAGAACAGAAACAGAGGAGGAAATCCATCCAGAAACGCTTTCTCCAGTGTTTTAAGTGATCCAACAGGAGTCCGACCTCTTCCAGAAACTCCACTCAATTAAACCAACAATCCTTTTTTTGTCTACTCAATCTTTTTGTTTATTTGCCCCAGAACACACATCAAAACACAAATCAAACAGTAAAATCTCCAAAACCATAATAATTTGGGGTAAAATTCCCCAACACAAGTGTTCTCAAGTTAATCTTAATATGATACTCCCAAAATGTAAGGTCACATTTCAATTAGGATTTTAAAAAATCTGTAATCTTGTTCTGAAATTCATATTTCTGTCATAGAAATGTGATAACTGGATCGATTTCAGGCCCTTAATGAAGGTAGAAACCTCTTTTGATCTTTAGTCTTCCAGGAGTGTGAAGCCACAAGTACTATCACAGTTATTATCATTCTTAAAGGTGAGCTCTTACTCCTGGAAGAGATAAAAATAAGCTTTCCCATTCAAATCCTAATAAAGGAAAAGCCAAGATAGGTAGTTTAATGAATATAGAACTACTTCCGGTTTAAGAATTCCATCAGAATCTGGAAGGTTCCGGAAAGAACCGGTTCTTTCCGGAACCTTTGGAGACTCCTGTGTCCATAGCAACATAGACTCTCTCAGCCTCTCCTATTTCAATTTCAGTGTCAGTTTTTATTAAGTAAAAATTCCACCTTTTTTTTACTTTTAGTTCATTGGCAGTTTGAAATTCAACAATTTCTTTTTAACTCCAGAAAACCATAAAAAAATGACACTGAATAACCCTGACTTAATAGATCAAAAGAGGTTTCTACTTGTTAAACTTGTTAAATTCAGTGAAAATCCTCAACTAAACGCTGTTAAAGGCTTTTAGTTATTCCACTTTCGGCTTGTGTTTTCACTATTTTCTTTCTGATTCGGCACTGATTCTGATCTCATTCACTTCCTATATTCTCTGATCACGTCAACACAACACTGGCGTGTTCTCTTAAGTTTGGTAAATAAATTAATAAAAAAAAAAAAACATCTTTGCTGTCATCGTCTTATTTTGTCCTGTAATTTAAATCAGTTGACTTGCATCCACCATCTGTACATTTTCTCAAATAGGAAATTCTCTGAACCTCAAGTTTCTCTGAATATTTTCTTTTTGCATTTGACCATATTGTTTGACAGTAGTCAAGTTGAGAAATTATTAATGAGGGTTTGGTTCTGGATGTGTGAGGTTTGAGTTGTGTAGGCCTTTAGATGTGTGTTACTCCCAGGTTTCTATCAGATTTGGTGTTTTCGTACAGCCTCGTGTGCAGATATTAACTCTATTTCACCGTTCTGGCTTTCCCGAAATGACATTTCCACATAAAAGGGAAGAGGAAGAGTGAGCCTGGCACCTTTTCCTCGGGGGGCCATGTTGCATTTGCGGAAAAAAAAAACGAAAAAAAAAAACAGCAAAACAATTGTGTTGACAAAATTGAGTCTAGTCAACTATGAAAGCCTTCTCTATTCATTAAATGTGTTCACTCTCCCAGGCAGTGTCAGTCCTGTTATCTCCACATCGAACCCACAACCGCTTTCTTTTTCTTTTTCCTTCAGCTCCACTTCACTCGTCTCCATTTGTCCTCCAAACACAGCAAAACTTAGAGGAGCTCCTCTTCTCTCTGGGTTTGGAGAGCTTGTCTGACTTATTGTGCTTTGCTCAGTATTAAGCAGGGTTGTCACGATGCTAAAATGTTCAACTCGATACCGATACTCAGGAAAATATTCGATACTCGATACCGTTTTGGATACCACAAGGATAAAAACCCCAAAATTTAACTGAATTTTGACAGGTTAGTGTCTTTGGTTTCAAACTGACCTGTTACTGATGTTATGGTGGCCCACATTAATGATCCTGACCCTGACCCAAACCCTGACCCTAGATCTTGACCCTAACCCTAACCCTCCACCCTTCAAAATTGTGAGAAATAAATATTTTTTGGGTTAAACTTGTTTGGACTTATTGTACATACCTATTTAACATCCACTATTTTAACATAATATTATGGATAGAGTTTAATTCAGTGTTTGCAAGATTCATTTCACTATTTTTAAATGAATGTCTATATTGCCATGAAGCAATTACGATTTTCTTGCCTGGGATCTTCCTATTGGTGACCTAATCAAAATGGCCGACTTGGATGTGGGGGAGTTGGATATCCATCCTTGGCTTCCTGCAGTCTGCAGCCAGACGGACTTGATTAATGTTGGCGTGTTATTATTAACCGTTAGCCGCAGCTAGCAATTCAAGGCTAACGTCACGTTAATGATCATAAAACAACGTAAATAAATAAATAAATCAGAGAGAAAATGAGTATCGTATCTGGATACAACGTTTTAGTATCGATACCTTTGACAACCCTAGTATGAAGTCCTCAGTAAATACAGAATGAGGGGATGGGATCTAATTCGGGGCTGTTATTATTATTATTATTATTATTATTATTATTATTATTATTATATCATTATTATATAATATTATTATCATATATTATTATAAATCATTTATTATATAGATATAATTGATTTACTATACAACACTGATTTATTATATATATTATTACAGAATTACATAATTATTATATATATATATTATTATTATATATTATTATTATCATTATTCCCCACAGGGAAACTTTAGATTATGAGCATTCATGAGGTGTCTCACAGCTTCCCCGCATAAGAAACAACCTGTTTTATAAAACTTCTCCACTAATCCATTAATTCATAGCCTCTGAGAACAGAAACTTTGTACCAGACACACGCAGTAAAATGCTACCTTGGCCTCCTTTGTAGTTTGTTCCTCTTTTTTTTTTTAAAGTATTCGACCTTGATAAAAAGCGGCTTCCTCTGTAGTGACTCACTCTCTCAGGCTTTCGATCCTCCGTCTTTGAGGCTACAAACGGATCAAACTAACTGAAAATGAGCGTCCTTGATGGAAAAAAGTGAACAAAGTCCTAAAATCCCCTTTTCAGAGTCCCTGAGACGAACGCTGAGTGTTGGACCGGCTCCACTCTTTTGAAATCATCATCCTCATCTGACTTTTCTCAGGCTTTTAGAGCCATGAAACGATGCAATAATGGCGTTTTAAGCTCTTATTAAAGAGCATTTTTGTAGAAACATCACACTTGTTGAGTCATGCTAAAGCAGAGATGTATAAAGTACTGGAGTAGAAGTACAAGTATTATATAAAAAAATTCACGTGAGTAAATTTGATTTGTTCTTTCAACTCCATACTTAAGTGGAAGTACGGAAGTACTCAATTTTTTTTGTACTTAATTATTGCAAGTATTTCAAAAATTGCTACTCAAGTATCGAAAGTACAAGTATAAGTAAAAGTACAAGTACTGAGTATATTAAAAAAGGCAGTCAAAAGTTGGATAGATATTGTTTATATTATTTAAATGTGTGAAAGGCCATACAGGTGTTTACAAAAACAGAAAACTACATCTGCATTAGCAACCAACAGCACTTCATCTACTATTATTTATTATTCCAGAGTCAGAATCCTGAGCTGAGCCTTTATGCTAGCATGTAGCATACAGCTAGCCAGCTAGGTTAGCTTTAGCTAACGTTATCATACAGCTAGCCAGCTAG